>JAOTQJ010183487.1:0-22749 GCA_025642045.1 Solanum sejunctum | reverse complement strand
AAATATCTATTGATGGTTTCACATTGAATTTTTTAGCATCTACTCTTGAATTGCATGATTTTATACTAGCACTACATATTCGCCAAGTATCAGATAAAATATTCGATCAATGTATTTTGAGGAATTAAAGGTCCAATGCATGTCTTATGAGTTGAATGACTTTATGGTGATGAAAGGAACATATATATATATATATATATGATATTCTCCTATTTACTGTTGTGAGTTGACCAGGCCTCGCTCGGGGGATATAGGCCTAGGTAACCACATCGAGGGGTTGGTACCTTGGTTGCCTAGTACGGGAGGTAGTAGGCCTGTATAACCATATTGAGGGGTTTGTACTTCATTCACCTCTCTAAGGGGGTGGTAGGCCTTAGATATTCCATATTTATGGTCCCTTGCTACACAGGTATTTTGTTCTATATAAGCATGACTTAATTCAAGCATCCTTCATTCATGTCATGTTGTTATTATGTTATCTATTGCCTATGATATTGCATTTTGCTTATGTTTCTTATCTATTGTTGCATTGTATCCTACATACTTAGTATATTCAAATGTACTAATACATACTCTATACCTACATGATGTCACCATGTAGGAACCAGAGGCCCGCTTGATCCTCCTCCTCCTCCACGTGGCTAGTACAAATGTCTCTCAAGCTAGTTGGTGAGTCCTTTAGTTCGGGGACATTGACTTTGATCTTATGCTATGTATAAAGACTCATATTTCTTTTTATTATGTACTTGACTATGAGGGTGAGCCCTATTGCTTATCTTGGCCCCATTAATTTCTATGGTTAGAGGTGTTGTTGGACATGTTATGTGTAATGCTATGATCTTTGACTCTCTCTTGACTCTTGATATCTATGATATGAAAGTTGTCCTTTATCCCCATTTATCGCTAATTATTATTCCTGCTTGTATTTTATTGCTTCTGCGACCAAGAATGTGTAATGATATGTTAAAGAGGCTTGCTTGGGGTCTTTTCGTGTTCCCCATGCGCCGTGTTACATCTATGCCCTAGGCTTGGGTCATGACAAACTTCATATCAGAGCATAGGTTGTTAATAGTCCTCAGCATCCAAAATACCACTTTGATTAGAGTCTTATTCATGGTTATTTTGTGCACCATAACTATGAGTAAGAGGCTATAAGACATTTTAGGAAATGTTTCCCTTCTTATTACTCTATGTTATGCTATAGAAGTTGAGGTAAGGTTTCCCCTCCCTCCAAAAATTATTCTTTGCTCTGCTAGATCATGCCTAATACAAGATAAAGAAGAGCCCGCACACCCGAGGGACAACTGGCTCATGGTGAGCTCCGGGATGCTCTCACTTTGCTTGTACAAGTTATGGCTAACCAACCAAATTCAAGGAGCACAAGCCCCTCATGCTCCTAGCCCGGCATCTCGGGTGAGAGACTTCATAAGGATGAATCCCTCAAAATTCTATAGGTCAAAGGTGGATAAGGACCTTCAAGAGTTCATTGATGAGGTCTACAAGGTTTTGGCTATTAAGAGTGTTAGATCGAAGGAGAAGGCGGAGTTGGCAGCTTACCAACTCAAGGGGGTGGCACAAATATGGTACAATCAATGGAAGGAGGAGAAGGGAATCACTAATGTGGTGCTTTCGGAGGAGTTCAAGTCAGCTTTTCTTAATCGGTTCTTCCCTCTTGAGCTTAGGGAAGCCAAATTGGTGGAATTTATAAATTTGAGATAAGGATCTATGAGTGTGAGGGAGTATGCCCTCAAGTTCAACCAACTTTCAGAATATGCTCCACATTGGTGGCTGACTCAAGGTCTAGAATGAATAAATTTGTGATGGGGGTATCCGACTTGGTGAGTGAGGCATGTCGGTACGCTATGTTAATTAGTGACATGGATTTGTCCTATTTGATGACCTATGTCGAACAAATAGGGGAGGAAACATTGGGGAAGAGGAGGAGTAATAAGGCCAAGAGGGATCATTTTGAGTGTAGGTTCCAAAGTCGAAAGGGTGGTCAGTTCCATTAAGACCAAGGGTCTTTCATGCTTTTAATAGGGGATTTGCCAATGACTTCCCAAGGGCCCAAGGTGTTGTAGATTTGGGTCCTATTGATGTGTGTCCGAAGTGTGGTAAGGGTCATGGTGGCCCATGCTTGAGGAAGATTGGTGCTTTTTATGGTTGTGGGGAGATGGGGCATAAGGCAATAGATTACCCTCGAAATCGTAACAAGGGTAAGGATTTTTATCCTCAAGTCCGGGGTGCCAATGTGTTTCCTTTGGTAGAGGTGGTCAACAAGGTAGTGCCCCAAGGAACAATCGGTTTTATGCTTTACATGGGAGGCAATAGGTAGATGAGTTGCTCGACATTGTTATTAGTATGTTAAAAGTATTTAATTTTGATGTGTATGCATTAATTGATCTGGATAACGCTTTTTCTTTTATTACCCCTTTTGTTTCCCAAAAGTTTCATGTTGAGCTTGAATTGTTGTGTGTGTCATATAAGGGAGGTGTCTACTTTCATTGGTGCATTTGTTGTTGCTAGAAAGGTCTATAGAAATTGTCCTATTTGCATCTTGCATAAAGTATTGCCTTGTGATCTTGTTAAGTTAGATATGATTGATTTTGATGTCATTTTTGGGATGGATTGGTTGCATGCATACTATATCTCTATTGATTGTAGAACAAGTAGGGTCACATTCCAATTCCCAAATAAACCCGTCCTTGAGTGGGAGAGTCAAAATGTGGTGGTCAAGGGTAGGTTAATCTCTTGCATTAAAGAGGTGATCTCTAAGGGGTGTCTTTATCATCTTGTGAGGGTTAGGGATGTTAAGTCCAAGGTCATTTCTATAGAGTCGATTCTAGTGGTAAACAAGTTTCTTGATATCTTTCCTAATGACCTTCCCAGTATTCCTCCTGTAAGGAAAACTAATTTTGGTATAGACCTCCTCCCCGATACTCAACCTATTTTTATTCCCCCTTACTATATGGCCCCGAAGGAGTTAAAGGAGTTAAATGAGTAATTGAGGGACTTGTTGGAGAATGGTTTTATTAGGCCTAGCCAATTACCCAGGGATGTATCGATATTGTTTGTGAAGAAGAAAGATGGGTCTCCTAGAATGTGTATTGACTACTGGCAACTTAATAGGGTCACCATTAATAATAAGTATCCCCTTCCAAGGATTGATTATTTGTTTGACCAACTTCAAGGGGCTAGCCACTTCTCTAAGCTTAATCTTCGGTCTGAGTATCATTATGTGAAGGTGAGAGAGTGTGATATTCCCAAGATGGCCTTCTAGACTAGGTATAGGCATTATGAGTTTGTTGTGATGTCCTTTGGGTTGACTAACACACCGTTTATCTTCATGGATCTTATGAATAGGGTCTTCAAACCCTACCTTGATTCATTTGTTGTGGTTTTCATTGATAATACTTTGATCTATTCACATAGTGAGGAGGAGTATGTGGCTCAATTGAGGGTAGTGTTGCAAAGATTGAAGGAGGAGAAGTTGTATGTAAAATATGAGAAGTGTGAATTTTGGTTGAAATAAGTTGCCTTCCTAGGTTATGTGGTGTCGGGGGATGGTATTAAGGTGGATCCTAAAAAGATGGATGTGATTATAAATTGGCCTAGACCAATAACTCCATTAGACATTGGGAGCTTCTTGGGCTTAGCGATTTACTATCAGAGGTTTGTGAATGAGTTCTTTTCTATTGCTTCTCCCATATAATGTTGACCCAAAAGAAGGATAAATTTGTGTGTGGATCGATGAGTGTGAAAAGAGTTTCCAAATATTGAAAGATAAGTTTATGTCTGCTCCAATTTTGTCTTTATCGGAATGAAGGATTTGTTATGTATTGTGATGCTTCTAGAGTTATTTTGGGTCATGTGCTGATGGAAAATGGTAAGGTGATAGTCTCTGCTTCTAGGCAACTCAAAATGTATAAAGAGGACTACTATACCCATGATCATGAACTAGCCACTGTGGTATTTGCATTAAAGATTTTGCATCATTATTTGTATGGAGTGCATGTTGATGTATTTAATGATCATAAAAGTATCCAATATGTGTTCACTCAAAAAGATCTGAACTTGAGGCAAAGGAGGTGGTAAGAACTTTGTAAGGATTATGATATGAGTGTACATTATCACCCTGGTAAGGCTAATATTGTGGCGGATACTTTGAGTAAGGTATCTATGGGTAGCCTAGCTCATGTTGATAGTGCGGCCATAGAGTTGGCTAAAGAGGTCCATCGGTTGTCTAGGTTGGAAGTTAGGTTGGAAGAGGTTGATAATGGTGTTTTTGTTGTTGTTGATGATTCTAAATCTTCATTGGTTGAGGAGGTGAAAGCTAAGCAAGATCTTGACCCTGCTTTGTTAGAATTTGAGGCTTTAGTAAAAGATGGTAAGGTGGAGGTTTTCTCCCAAGGGGAGATGGTACCTTTAGATACCAAGGTAGGTTGTGTGTGCCTTTTATTGATGACTTGAGAGAAAAGATTCTTGATGAGGCTCATGGTTCTTCTTACTCTATTCACCCTAGTCTACTAAGATGTACAGAGATTTAAGAGAAGTGTATTGGTTGGGGGCATGAAGAGGGACATTGCCAAATTTTTATCCGGTTATCATAGTTGCGAACAAGTCAAAGTCGAGCACCAAAGGCCGGGTGGCCTATCCCAAGACATAGAGATTCCTACTTGAAAGTGGGAATAGATTAATATAGATTCTGTGGTTGGGTTTCCCAAGACTAGAAAGGGTTTTGATTCTATTTGGGTTGTGGTTAATAGGATGATGAATTTGGCTCACTTTCTACTAGTTAAGACTACATATAGGGCTGAAGATTATGCTAGGTTGTACACTAATAACTAGGTGAGGTTTCATGGGGTTCCTTTGTCCATCATATCAGATCATGGTGCACAATTCCCTTCATACTTTTGGAGGTCCTTCCAAAGAGGTCTTGGGACCAAGGTAAAGCTTAGTATGGCCTTTCACACTTAAATAGATGGTCAAGCTGAAAGAACTATCCAAACTCTTGAGGATATGCGTAGGGCTTGTATTTTGGAGTTCAAGGGTAGTTGGGATGATCATCTTCCACTAGTTGAGTTTACTGATAACAATAGCTATTCTAGCATTGGTATGAATCCTTTTGAGGCCCTCTATGGTAGACGTTGTAGATCACCGATTGGGTTTTCTTAGGTTGGAGAGGTGGATTTGTTGGGTCTGGATCTAGTTATGGATTCTATGAAGAAGGTAAGGATGATTAGAGAAAGGTTGAAGACAACTCAAATTCGCTAAAAGTCTTATGCCAATACGAGAAGGAGAGACCTTGAGTTTAAAGTTGGTGATTGGATTTATTTGAAGGTGTCGCTGATGAAGGGTGTGGTTCATTTTGGTAAGAAGGGTAAACTAAGTCCATGATTTATGGGTTCTTATAGGGTGATGAGGAGGATTGGTAAGGTGGCATATGAGTTGGAATTTCCTAGTGAAATGGAATTGGTTCATCTGGTCTTTCATGTGTCTATGTTGAGGAAGTGTGTGGTTGACCCTAATACTATTGTGCCTTTTGATGTTGTGGGGGTAGTTGAAGACAACTTGACATATTAAGAGGTTCCAATAGAGATCTTGGATAGACAAGTGAAGAGGATAAGGAAAAAAGATGTCGCTTCCATTGAGGTCCTTTAGAGGAATCAACAAGTCAAAAGTGCTACATAGGAGGCCGAAGCGGATATACAAAAGAGATACCCCAAACTCTTCCATCCTAATCAATCCTAAGGTACTAATTCTAGGTATTATATATGATTTCATGTCTCATGTTCCAGTTCCTAAGTCATTTGCATACATTCATGTTTATATTGACACGGTTCATAGTGATTTTACACTTATGTTGAGATTTTGAAAATGGTGTTTTAAGTGTATTGTTGCAATCTTAATGGCGCTGATCTCTTCATGATTACTCTTCTCATATACGTTTATTTGATATTTGGGGACGTATGTTTCCAAGGGGAGATATTGAAATGATCCCAAAAAGTTCTCAAAAATGTGCCTCAAAAGTGTCCAGAATCATAATTTCTATATATCTCAAAATCTGTGCGTGATATTTCGAAAATCTGACTTCATATTCTTATCAAAGGGTCAAATTGAGTGGGAAATTGGTCTAGTATCAATTTTGGAGCAATTGAAGTGCAATTTCATTCTCCTAAAAAATAATTTCTAGTAAGCTCTGCGCGTCCCTGGCGCGATGCTGCCAGGGCACACAAATGTGTATTTTGTTGACTACTTTTCTTGTTTGGACCAAGACTTTTCGGTCTTTCTCCTAAGTCGTCCCATGCATGGAAATACCTATACTTACCCATATTTCACCCTCATATCATTCAAGACATTCCCCAATACTTAACACTTAGACTCATATTTAACCCTAAAACTGAAGTCCCAAAACACATTCGGATGTTAAGGATTTCACTCAAGCTTCAAGTCTCCATCTCCAATCTTTATGTTATTGTCCAAAGTCAAGGTATGAGTTTCTTTCATGGGTTCCTTTTACCTATGATGTCCAAGCTTTCTTTTACCTAAAATTACATGATTTAAAGTTTACTCATGGATCTTACTTATTATGAATTTCACTACCCCGCTATGTTGGGTATTTATGAAATTATGATTGCTTTAGCATGTTTTAAGCTATGAATCTAAGATCTATTGTGAGATTTGATGAAGGTTTTTGATGTACATTGCTTGAGGGTGTTACCAAGTATCTATTGATGGTCTTACATTGAATTTTCTAGCATGACTCCACTCTTGAATTGTATGATTTTACACTAACACTATGCACCTGCCAAGTGTTTGATAAAATGCTTGATTAATGTATTTTGAGGAATTGAAGGTCCAATGCATGTCTTATGAGTTGAATGACTTTATAATGATAAAAGGAACGTATGTATATGATATTCTTCTATTTAGTGTTGTGAGCTGACCAAACCTAACTCGGAGGATTGTAGGCCTGGGTAACCACATTGAGGGGTTGGTACCTTGGTTGCCTAGTACGGGGGGTAGTAGGCCCATATAACTACATCGATAGGTTGGTATCTTGGTTCCTAGTACGGGGGGTAGTAGGAATGTATAACCATATTGAGGGGTCAGTACCTTACTAACCACATCGAGGGGTTTGTACCTTGGTTGCCTAGTACAAGGGTAGTAGGCCCGTATAACCATATTTCGGGGTTTGTACCTCATTTGCCTCTCCAAGGGGGTGATAGGCCTTGGATATTCCATATTGATGGTCTCTAGCTATACATGTATTTTGTTCTATAGAAGCATGACTTGCTTCAAGCATTCCTTTATTCAAGTCATATTGTTATTATGTTATTTATTGCCTATGATATTGCATTTTGCCTATGTTGCCTATCTATTGTTGCATTATACTTAGTACATTCAAATGTACTAACGTATACTCTATGCCTACATGATGTCACCATGTAGGAACCGGAAGCCCTCTTGATCATCTTCCTTCTCCACGTGGCTAGTACGATTATCTCTCAAGCTAGTTGGTGAGTCCTCCACTTCAGGGACATTGACTTTGATCTTATGCTATGTATAAAGACTCCCTTTTCTTTTTATTATGTACTTGACTATGAGGGTGATCTTAGTTGCTTGTCTTAGCCCCTCTAAGTTATATAGTTAGAGGTGTTGTTAGATATGTTATGTGTAATGCTATGAGATTTGACTCTCTCTTGACTCTTGATGTCTATGATATGAAAGTTGTCCATTATCCCCATTTATCCCTAATTATTATCGCTTGTTGCATTTTATTGCTTCTGCGACCAAGGATGTGGAACAATATGTTAAGAGGCTTGCTTGGGGTCCTTTTGTGTTCCCTATGCGCCATGTCACGTCTAGAATATAGGCTTGGGTTATGACAATTATGACATGTATGCGTGTTTGATGTGGAAATATGTAAGATCCTAAGTCTCGAATTGTCCCCATGGAGTTACTCTTACTTACCCGCCCCTTAGTCTTTATGTGATACGTGTTATATGAATCCATGTTAATACCTTTCCCTATGATATCTCCATAGCGTGATTCCTATTTTATCATCCCTTAGAACTATGTGTTTACTAATTGTTTATGCTTTTGAACCGATGATGTGAATATGGATACTTTGAGGCTTATTTGGGGACTCTTTGGTTCCCATTTGCCATGACACTCTTAGACCCAAGGTCCGGGTCGTGACAGAGATGGTATCAGAGCACTAGGTTTATAAATAATCCTCGGAGTCCAACTTTCTCTGTCATATAGAGTCTTATTCATGGGTGTGAACTGCGCCATATCTATTGGTAGGAGGATACAAGGCTTTTTAGGAAATGTTTCACTTTTTATGATTCTTATTGTGCCATAAAATGTGTCTTGAAATTTCCTCTCTCTACCTCTCCCTACCAGATAGAAAAATATACTTTGGGCTAGTAATGCAATTCAGGCAAGGAAGATATGATAGCTGATCTTATAGATGAGGTCAAAAGGGAGTTAGTGAAGGATGTACATTGTTTGACAAACTTGCTCCATAGGATGTTCAAAGTTTTTCTTAGGTTGGATGCCCATTATAGGAGGTTTGTTAGAGGGTTCACATACATTTCATCTATATTTACCATGTGGACTCAAAAGAAGGCCAAGTTTATAAGGTCGAACGAGTGTGAGAAGAGTTTTTAGACTTTGTCAGGTCGGCTTACTTCAGCTCATATTTTGACCTTATCGGGTGGCTTAGATGGGTGGGTGGTGTAATGTGATGCTTCTTAGATTGGGTTTGGCTTGTGTACTTATGCAACATGGTAAGGTGGTAGCTTATGCATCAAGGTAATCAAAGGTGCATGAGCCTAATTACCCGACTCATGACCTTGAGCTAGCAACAATAGTGTTTGACTTAAAGGTTTAGAGATACTAATTGTATAGGGTACATGTTCATATTTTCACCGAACACAAGAGTTTCAAATATGTGTTCACTCAAAGGGATCTTAACTTGAGACGAAGGAGATGGTTGGAACTCTCTAAGAGCTAGGACATGAGTGTGTGATATCATCCCGAGAAGGCGAATATTGTAGTTGACGCTCTTAGTAGGCTATCTAGGGAAAGTGTAGAACATGTTGATGAGAAGAAGAAGGAGTTGGTAAGGTATGTTCATTGTTTAGATAGATTAGATGTTAGGTTGGCCGACTCTAATGATGAGGTCATTCATGTTCAGAATGGGGTCAAATCTTCTGTGGTTATTAATGTTAAGGCTAAGCAAGGCTTAGACCCATCATTTGTTGTGTCGAAGAGGTTGGTTGCCGAAAAAAAGATAGAGATTTTCTTTCAAGGGGGAGATATTCTGATTCGGTACCGAGATCAATTATGTGTTCCGAACATTGATGGTCTTAGGGAGATGATCATGGTATAATACATAACTCTTATCATTCCATACGTCCAGGATCTACCAAAATATATTGGGACTTGAGGAAAATATATTAGTGGTATGGTACGAAGAAAGACAATGCTAAGTATATATTAGGGAGTAATTTTGACTAGGTGGTGAGCCGACTTTTATTTTATCGGGTTATGGTGTCCAACTTACTTCTCACTGTGGGAAATCAACTCAAACGGGGATTGGCCCTAAGGTGAAGTTGAGTACATACCTTTTCCCATCCTCAATTTGTTAAGCAAGCCGAAAGGACAATTCAAACTTTAGAGGACATGTCAAGATCTTGTGTGTTGGAATTCAAGGTTAAATTGGGGTGATCATCTACTAATTATTGAGTTTTCTTACAACCATAGCTTTCATAATAACAGTGATAGGGCACGGTTTCGGGCTTTATGTGGTAGAATGTATAGGTATTTGGTCGGATGGTTTGAGTTTTATAAGATGAATTCTATAAGCATGGATTTAGTATTGGAGGCTATGGAAAGAGTGGAATTGGTTAGGGAAAAGTTAAGGATGGTTTGAAGTCATCAAAAGTCTTATTTAGATACTGAAAAGAGGGATCTTGAACTTCGTATTGGTGATTGTATGTATGTGAAGGTCTCACCTATTAAGGGTGTGATGCGTCTTAGTAAGAATGACAAGCTAAGCCCAAGGTATGTAGGTCCTTATGAGATTTTTTTGAGCAAATTAGAAATATAGCTTATAGGTTAGATAAGCCTTTGAATTTGAGTATTATTCACCTAGTTTCCCATGTGTCTATGTTGAGGGAGTTGGTTGGTGATACCTGTACTATTATGCCTTTGGAAGGTGTTGAGATTGAGAAGAACTTGTCTTATGAGGAAATTCCGGTTGAGATCTTGGATGGGAAAGTGAAGAGGCTTCGCAACAAGGATCAACATGTTGAAAGTGCTTCATGGGAAGTGGAATCAAGTATGATGCGGCGACACCTCTATCCTTTCCAATCTACTTAAGCATATGGTATTAGGTTCTTCTTATTCTCAATGGTCCTAATTCTTTCACTATTGTGTCTCATGACATGACATGTGCACGAAAATGATTTTTATGGTGTTTTAAGTGGTTTGAATACGTTTTTATATGAGTTTTAATGACTTTATGACTTTCAAATGATACGTTATTCATTGTATCTTGTGTTTGGATGTTTTGTCTTAAAAGTCAAGCCTTGATTCTTGCACATTCGAGGATAGATATTCCTAAGGGGGAGCTGATGTAATGACCTGGACATTGTACAACTTCATTGTAACTTGAAAATTTCAATTTCGGGAAGTTTTGACCCAAGGTGACACTTCAAGGGAGACCTCACGGTCCGGGTGAGGTCACATGACCCGTGTGGCCTCTAGTGAAGTGGTCATTGCCCTCACGTTGTCTGTTTGGCCCTTAAAGGTCATGATTTTGGCTAAGGCATGCCATACTTGGACCCTTACGGTCCATGTGACACTTCATAGACAATGTGATGGGTTATGTGATGGCCTTGGCTTGAAATCCCATAATCTTGGGACCAAGTGTTGTCACACGGCCAAGTACACAGCTTGTGTGGGGTGTCACAGCCCGCATGGCCACCTGTAAGGTTTCTGGAGTGAAATTTTTCTAAGTATCGAATCACCGTCTCAAAACCATATCGTGAAGAATTTTCTAAGTGAAGTGAGATGGAGGAGTACATGGGTTGTTTAGCTTGGTATGACTCGTGAAGCCATCTTTATGGATGTTAATATCAAATTTTTCTAAGTCTGGAATCTTCAAAATCAAGGTAAGTTCACTTTCAGTCCCTCAATTCAAGCTTATTTCTATGTCATAAGGTCATCATGGGTCTCCTACATCAAGCCAAGTTCAAAGGAATTCCATTAGCTGAACTTTTCACAAGCGCTAATAGAAAGGTCCAGTTTTAACGTTCATATCTATTAGCTCAAAATGAACTGGGTGGCCCACAATCTATCAAATTGAAGTTCTTTGAGTTATTTTTCCAATGCATCCATTATCACCTCATTAGAGTTTGTATGAAGAAGTTATGCTCATTTTTGTAAAGCCCGTCTGTGCAGTGTTTTCTGAAAATTGACTAAGTGAAGCTATACAGGAGGGTTTCAATATCCGTGAAACCTTGTATGGATCATGAGACCTTCTCACAGACCCCTAGCAAGAAATGCGATTTTTTTCTTCATTAATGGTCTTTTTATATTTGTGGATCTTCCTAAGTGTCTTTTATGACTTCTTATGCTATCTTAAGACCTCCAAATAACCTAAGCCCTATTCTTCTCATTCAAATTTCATCCTTAAACTTAGAGATTCTCTCAAAGACACTCTTAAGAACTCTAGTGAGTATTTAACTTGGAATTCAAGGAAGGCTCATTCTTCTTCAAATTCTCTTGAAACCTATTCATTTGTCAAGGTATGCGGATTTTGATCCTTGGTTCCTTCCAATCAAGGAGACCCAAAAGCTCTTCTCAAATAAATTTCGTGAATTGTTAGCTTACTTTGAATTGGGGTTTTAAATAACATGATTCTTTAAATTCAAATAATGTATAGGTTATGTCTATGTACTACTTTTAAGTTGATTTTGAGTTATAACATGATGAGTTACAATGCATTTATTAAGTTATGGATATGCATGGCCCTTTAAGCTTGTTTTATGCATGGGTAGCCTATATTATATTTTTAAATGTAAATTTACTTATGTTCTTACTTTAATCTTACATTGTATTGTCAAATTTACTTTGAATCTCCATTACTCATGCTATTCTTATCTCATTCATAGCATATGCATTAATGTTCATGGATTTTATGGAAATTGTGAAGTATGTTAAGCCCAATTATATTTATATATATGATTTTACCATGATTGTTGTTATGACAAAAATGTGATCATATATATGTATATTGTTTAAGGCTCCTTGAGAATCATGAGTGTTTGCACCATATTGTTATATGAATGAGCTATTTATAAGCATGAGTATTATGAATATAAGTTACCATTTGGCTTTTAAGCCTAAACGTGCATTGAAATGGATTGAAATGACTTACTCTTGAAATCATTTATGTATATAAGTATTCTCGTGGGTTGTTTGACTTATCATCGATGGATTGGGGGTTCTCTCCCTTTCCTCGAACTATATGCCAGCATAGGAATGACAGCCATCTACGAAATGACTGGGTCATAAGGGATGGCTATTCATTTATGATACGATGTGATATGCTTGAAGAAAATCCTTCAGAAATGACTGGGTAGTAAGGAAGGTAGCTACCACATACAAAATGGCTGGGTCATAAGGTGTGATGTAGATTACCTTTGTCAAGCATTCTTCTCAAATCGATGGGAGGTTAACATCAGGCAAATTCATCTAATATCTCGCATGAATTTGGAATGTCGATTAAGGTCACATCCCCACTATATAAGAGCATTATCACATTTCATGCATCATGAATTTCATGGCATATTCTTATATTACATTCCTTTGATGATATACTTCTTCTTATATTATATGCCCTTGTTATATAATACTGAGTGTAGGTTTGATAAGTCAAATGCATTGCACCTTGCATACTTAGTACATTCAATTGTACTAATGCATAATTTTACTTACATGATCTCACCATGTAGAGACCAAAGATTTCTTTCATCCACCGTTTGACGGCTAGATTGGACTTGAGACATTTGTTATGGTAAGTCCTATCTTCCAAGAACAAACCACTGTTCCTCTACCTATGAAGTCTTGTTTATGTTATTCACTTTGAGGGTGAGCTCAGGACATGTCTTGGTCCCCGTCCCATTTTATGTCTAAAGGCATTGTTGGACATCTTATAGAATCTTGTCAGATCTGTATGTTATGTGTTGTATTTGGAGCTTATGGTTATGGTTATCCTTTGTATATGACTATTATGAATTTATTATGAGAATTATAATATGTATGCAAGTTTGATGTGGAAATATGGAAGATCTTAATTCCTGAATTGCCCCCATAGAGTGAGACATACTTACGCGCTCCATAGTCTTTATGTGATATGTGTTTTGTGTGAATCTATGTTAATCTCTTTCCCTATGATATCTCTATAGCATGAGTCCTAGTTTCCATTCCTTTAGAACTATGTGTTTAATAATTGTATATGTTTCCGAACTAGTGATGTGAATATGGATACTTTAAGGCTTGTTTGGGGACTCTCGGGTTCTCATTCCCCATGTCACTTCTAGACCCCAGGTCCGAGTCTTGACAGAGAGACGCATGATAGAGAGGAGTTCAGAAGTAAGAAGACTAAACCATCTAGCCATGAGGTTGGAATGAGGGGGAACAATAACAGGTTTCAAGCGAGGACAGCACCATCATCTGCTAGTGCACCTGCGCCCAGAATCAAGAATAGTCAGAGGTCTCAAAATGTTGGAGCCCATGGATCTCAGTCACAAGCTAGTATAGCTCAAGGTTCACAAGGTAAACCACTATGTGGAAAGTGTGGCCAATTACACTTGGGAAAATGTCGTGAAGAGAGTGATGTATACCACAAGTATGGCCAAGCGAGTCATTATCAGAGAGAGTATACAAAGTGGGCTTACAAAACTCAATCTTCTTCACCAACCCTGCCAGCTAAAGGAACCTAGAGAGGTACTACGTTAGCCACAAGCAGAGCTAAAAACCGTTTGTATGCCATGGGTAGTCGTTAGATCAAGAGAACTCCCTAGATGTTGTAACAGGTATGATTTGAGTCTTTTCTCTTGATTGTTATGTTTTGATGGATACTAGTACCACATTGTAATTTGTGATTCCTTATGTGGCCAGTAGATTTGATAGAACCCCTGAGAGTCTCATTGAACACTTTAATGTTTCTACTGCAGTGGGTGAGTTTATTTGAGCTGATAGAGTCTATAGAGCTTGTGTAGTGTCCATCGATCATAGAGATACTATTATTTATTTAGTTGAGTTAGAGATGACCAATTTTAATGTGATCCTTGGCATTGATTGGCTTCACGCTTGTTATGCTTCCATTGATTGTAGAGCCTGAATTGTTAAGTTCCAATTCCTAAATGAACTGGTTCTAGATTGGAAGGGTAATTCTGTTGCACCTAGGGGAAATTTTATCTCATATCTTAGAGATAGAAATCTAATTTCCACAGGTTGTATGTACCACCTTGTGTGACTTAAATTTGATGATGCTGAGTCTCCTACTATTGAGTCTGTCTCAGTTGTGAATAAGTTTCCTAAAGTGTTTCCTGAGGATCTGCCTAGAGTCCCTCCATTGACTTTGGGATTGATGTTTTTCGCGATACCTAGCCTATCTCAATTCCACCTTATAGGATGGATCCCACTGAGTTGAAAGAGTTGAAATAACAATTGAAAGATCCATTAGATAAGGGCTTTATAAGGCCGAGTGTTTCTCCTTGGGGTACCCCTATCCTATTCAGGCAAAAGAAAGATGGGTCTCTCAGAATGTGTATTGACTATAGGCAACTGAACAAGGTCACAATAAAGAATAAATATCTTCTCCTAAGGATAAATGATCTATTTGACCAACTTTAGGGTGCCTCTTGTTTCTCAAAGATAGACCTCAGATCTAGCTATCATTAGTTGAAAGTGAGGGAATATGAAAATCCAAAGACAGCCTTTAGGACTAAATATGGCCATTTTCAGTTCTTGGTCATGTCCTTTGGGTTGACGAATGCACCTGCAGCCATCATGGACTTGATGAATAGGGTATTCAGATAATATCTTGATATATTTGTGATCGTGTTCATCAACAACATTTTGGTGTATTCGAGAGATGAGGAAGAGCATGTTAATCACCTCAGTGTCATCCTCCAAAAACTTAAGGGCCATGAGTTATATGCAAAATTCTTAAAATATAAATTCTAGCTTAAGTCAGTGGCTTTCCTAGCCATGTTGTCTCTGGTAATGGTATTCGAATATATGTCCAAAAGATTGAAGTGGTTAAGAACTGGCCCAGACTGACCTCTCCAATTGATATAAGGAGCTTCTTGGGGTTGGCAGGCTACACTACCGATTTGTTGATGGATTTTCTTCTCTATCTACACCATTGATTAAGTTGACTTAGAAAAAGGTCAAGTTTTAGTGGTCCGACAAATGTGAGAAGAGCTTCCAAGAGTTGAAGATGAGATAGACTACTACACTAGTTTTAAACTTATCCGATGGGACAAAGGACTTTATAATCTATTGTGACACTATAAAAGTTAGATTGGGATGTATGATGATGCAGAAGTGGAAATTGATAGCCTATGCTTTGAGATAACTTACAATTCATGAGATAAACTATCCAACCCATGATCTAGAGTGGCCATAGGTGGTGTTTGCACTAAAAATCTAGCGCCAGTACTTGTATAAAGTGCATGTGGATATGTTCACTAACCACAAAAGCTAGCATTATGTCTTTAGTCAGAAAGAGCTCAACCTGCGATAGAGGATATGGTTGAAGTTGCTCAAGGATTATGACATGAGCATTCTCTAACACCCAAGTAAAGCTAACATTGTTGCTAACACTCTAAACAGGTTGTCAATAGGTAGCACAACCTATGTTAAAGAAGGAAAAAAGGGGTTCACTAAAGAAGTGCATCGATTGGCTCGATTGGGAGTTCAACTTGAGGAGAATGATGAGGGATGAGCTAATGTTCAAAACAGGTATACTTTATCCTTAGTGGAAGAGGTGAAAGAAAATCAATGTAATACTTCAATTGAAGGAAGTTGTCAATAAACAGAAAGTGATGGTCTTCTTTAAAGGGGGAGATGGAGTGTTGAGATACAAGAGTAGATTGTGCAATCTAGATGTTAATAGTGTTTGAGATATGATTATGGCTGAAACCCACAATTCTAGATACTCCGTTCATCTTGGCTCTACCAAGATATACCACGACTTGAGAGAAGTCTATTGGTGGAGTGAAATCAAGGACCATGTGGATTGGCCAAAAACTTTGAGATCCCTGAGTAGAAGTAGGAGATGATCACATAGTCTTCATTATTAGTGTACCGAAGTCTCAAAAGCAACATGATTCGATTTGGGTGACTGTGAATAGGATGATCAAATCAACTCACTTCTTTGTAGTTAAGACAACCAACACTATGAAGGAGTGTTCCAAGTTGTACATCCAAGAGATTGTGAGGTTGAATGGAGTTCCCTTGTCCATCATCTTGGATAGAGGAGCTCAATTTACCTCCCAATTTTGGAAATCTTTATAGAAAGGATTGGATACTAAAGTGAATCTAAGTATGACCTTTCATCCATAGACAGATGGCCAGGCAAAGCATACCATTCAAACATTAGAGGATATGTTGAGAGCATGTGTCTTGACTTCAAAGGAAATTTGAATGACCACCTACCATTGATTGAGTTTGCATAAAACAATAGTTATCATGTGAGCATTCAAATGGCCCTCTATAAAGCTTTATAAGGGAGGAGATGTAGATCACCAACTGGATGGTTTGAGGTTGGAAAAGCTGAGTTGATTGGGCCTGACCTTATCCATTAACCAATGAAAAAGTTTAAGGTCATTAAAGAGAGGTTAAAGATCACACAAAGTCAACAGAAATCTTATACTGACATGAGGAGAAGAGACTTAGAGTTCGAGGTAAATGATTGGGTGTACTTAGAAGTATCACCTATGAAGGGTGTCATGAGATTTGGAAAGAAGAGAAAATTGAGTCCTCGCTATATTGTTCTCTTTCAGATTGTGAAGTAGATTGGTGACATTGCTAATGAGTTGGAGTTGCCTTCCAAGTTAGATATAATTCACCCTATATTCCATATTTCGATATTGAAGAAGTGTTTGGGAGATCCTGCATTGGTGATCCCTGTTGAGAGTATTGGGGTGAAGGATAGCTTATCTTATGAGGAGATTTCGATCCAAATCCTTAATTGTCAGGTTTGCAAGTTGAGAACCAAAGAGATTGGCTCAGTCAAAGTCCTATAGAGAAATCAATTTGTTGAGGAAGCCACATGAGAAGCTGGGGAAGAGATGAGAGCCAAATATCCGTACCTATTCATTTCCAATGATGAGAATGTTAAAGGTAATTTTCTTATCCTTAAATTAAAATTGATTGATTTATTCTTGAGTTGATATGTCTATTCTTGGGTCTGAATAGAGAATTGTTGAGATTGATGAGGAGTCAAAAGTTTGATTGATTGGTGTGAGCATTGAGATGAGTCGTGAGTCTATTCATGCCTTAATATCCACCTTTACTCATCATTTAAGGACAAATGATTCCAAAGGGGAGATGATGTAACAATGATAAAATTACTAAAATATCCCTAGAGGATAGATGTGCACGTAATGCATCTTTCCATACTCAGGTTGCAAATCCAAGACCGATATGCGATCATCATGACAAGTTGAGTAGGAAAATAGTCTCGGCTGATTTTTAGAGCAATGGTATTAAAATATAATTTTTTTTATTCCAAAAACCTAAAATAGTGCCAGTGTGGACAGAGGCTCATCACACCCCTGTTGTAGACCTAGACTTATATTTTTAAAATCTTTTCGAGGGGATTGGAAAACTTGTTCAAAAATTTTTTTAAAAAATACACTGAGGCACAATGCAGACCCGCTTTTCCCGAATTTGAATTTTTTTCTTTAATTTGTGAGGGGCATTCTAGCTATTTTTTAACCCCTCCTAAACTCAAAACACTATCAAAATAGGTCATCTTGAGCATAATAAGAGGTTCTATACCCCATTCTATGTTAAGTGCTTGAAAAAGACTAGGGCCTGAGAGAAGAGAAGAGGAGTTTAAGATTAAAGACTTCAAGGGAGAATTCTTGAGCATTGATTGTTGAAAGCTTCACACTAGGTATGTAAAGCTAAACTAAAGCATGAAATTATTCTACCATATGCCCCCATTGATGGTAATAGAGGAGTTGTGAATATTATGAATCTTCATACATATTTCTTGAATATTTCTTTGGAAATTATATATATATTACAAGTATTTTCATATGTTGATGATCATCATAAATTTATTTTCTTGAATTAAGTACTTTTCATGAGATATTGTATAAACCTTATCTGTTAACTTTTGAAAGCATACATGAATGAACTTCAGAATTGAGTCTAGAGCCTTGATTTGAGAATATTGATTGTGATTCTGATGTGAGAATGATGATAGATTGATGGAACTTGATGATCCATAAGTACTCGTAAATAAACTCTAATGATTGTCTAATTGACTATTCCCTAATGATTGGTCTAAGTCTTGAGCTATTGACTGAGATGTTGAGTTGATGAGATGATGAGAGTCTCTATGAGACTGACTGAGATAATATATGCCTCCATAAGGTTGTATGAGATGATTTAATTAAGATGGATGAGTCTTATGAGCATTGAGTCTTGGGACGAGTATTGAGCACCCAAATGGGTAGGAGTAAAGCCAACTCACACTTAATAACTATGTTGCCAAGTGTGGGTGAGGATTGGAACCATTACATTACATCGAGGTTCCCTCTTGATAGAGTACCTGAAATAATAAAAGACTTGTTAATAGCTGGATCCCTAGTGGATTTAGTTCGTTCTCTACTTGGCAAGTACATAATGACTGTGGTAATACCCAATGGGTTGTTGTACAATCACTGGCTCATAAGTGATTATTATCAGATAAGAAAACTCCCAAAAAGTTCCTATATTGAGTACTCTGAGTCGACATGAGATGAGATGAGTTGAGTTGAGTTCCTTTGAGATGAGTCTGATTTGATTGATGAGGTTTGATTGGTTGACAAGTCATATGTCTACTCTTTATTCTTGCTTTAGTTAGACATTTGATATTCTGTATGACACCTCATAACTCTACCCTCATATATACCCATGTTTCAATCCTTATCCCTATATGTTGGAGGTGTATTAGAGTCATAAGAGACCTCTAGTACTTAGACAAGTTCAAGACTTTCCTATAAATTGAGTTTTGAGTGTTCGATTATGCGAGGTCAACTTTAAATGACCATAACTCTTAAAACATCAAGCACTGGATATCCCATAATATACTAAATGAAATTCCTTTGAGTTATCTTTCCAGCGCATTTGGTTTTACCTCATTTAGATTTCGGAGTCAAAAGTTATGGTTATTTTACTGGAGACTGCCAGTGTAGAGTTGCACTACTAAACCTCCCTTCTGGGTCATAAGTCGGTGTACGGGTCATAGTTCGGGCTCGTAGCAATCTCCAGAAGCTATGAAGTTGAGCCAAAAGGTTATTACAGGGGTCTTACAAGTTGTAGTACTATGTACGGGTCATAACGAGGACCGTAGTTGGCTTTTGATAGCTTTTAAGAAGGGTTATTTTCGTCCTTTCCCCACCCTTTCTAAGCCTAAGGGTGACCACCCTTTTTTACACTCAAATCAGCCCTAAAACATTTCATATAACCTCTTTTATGTTGAAATATTCTCTCTAAGGCATAAAAGCAAAATTTAAGAGAAGGGGGTCCAGGATTTGAAAGAGAACTTGAAAAATCTTCCAATTTCTTTCAAGATTCTACACTCCCAGGTATGTAAGGCTTACCAAAGTTTAGATTCCTTTTTTCACATGCCCTTTTTCTTTATCTTGAGTCAAGATTTGAGGAGACTTGAGGTTTTTGAGAAATTTCTTCTATTTTAATACTACAACGAACATACAACGAACATTACCCCAATGCCTCAAAGGCTCCCGCCCATTGCGGGGTAAGGGGGGTCAGATGTACGCAGCCTAACCCCTATGGTTAAAAACATAGCGCGACTGTTTCCAGATGACCCATGATGAGCGTCGAAAGTTGCATTGACTAACTGCTACTTCACAATTGAAAGAAGCGCAGACAGTTTAAAAAGCCATTTTGCTATATTCCATCATACCCCAAAGCCAAAAAATAGTGAATCTTTGGCTCCATCTGAGATTTTAATACTATATATTTATATTTTTCATGAGGCCTTATTTTATATTATATTACATGAGATAATTCCTATGTTTTTATGAGCATGAATGTGAGATATATACATGTATTTGTATTCTTCATTGTATGAACCCTAATATACATGTTTTCATGGAACTTTATGCATAAATTTAGCATATTGAGTTAGGTAAATTTAGCATATTGAATTAAGTCGATTGATGTGCATTGAGTTGAGAAACTTGAGTATACATGAATATGAGGAGTATGTTGCATTGAGTCACATACATTATGATGTATGATATCTTGATTGTATTGCATGACGAGTTGATTAGATGAGCCTAAATAACCACTTGAGTCTAAGCCAAGTTAATCATTAGCATTAATTGATTAAATTATTGTGTTAAGTTATTAGTTGATGATGAGATAATGTTGAGTTGAGTATGATGATGATGATAAGTTGATGATGAGTTAATTGATATGTTGAGCATGTTTTAGTCTTGAAAGAAGTATCGAACACCGAGCGGGGAGTGAGTATACTTCTACTTTAACCTACAGAAAGATGCTGCCAGCATAGGATTATTGTTACAACTAGCCTGATGGCTCTTATCCCATAAGTGGACACTTATTATGGATCCAAGCGATAGTTGATAACCCTTTTCTACGGCAAGTTAAGGGTGGGTGTCGTAATGATACTGATTTGTTGTGTATCACCTAACTTAAGGTGGTGGGATGAGGATGTTGGTTAAGAGAAACTTCCAAGAAACATTGATTGAGCATGAGATTTCAAAATGACCATATTATACTGAGATTTTGTTAAAAGCATGATTTACTCTAAACTTGCATAAAATGATTTAAGCATGTGCATTGAGTCAAGATGACTGAGTCAAGCTTTATTTCTCCTTGAGCTATTTTACATACCAGTATATTCTATATACTGATGTCCATTTTAGGCTTGCATTATTTTATGATGCAGATGCAGCAAATAGAGGGCTTTAACACTCGCATCATTGAGGTCTGGATTAGTAAATCCCTCGAGCTTGGTCAGCCCTCCAACTATCCCGGAGGAGCCCTTTTATCTTTCATTATTATTAAGTACATTTCTATCTTTGATTGAGGTGCTCATGGCCTGTCATGGCACATTTCTTGACTGATAAATAGAGGCTTTATAGACATTTGAGTGGAGGTTTTGGATGAGTCTTTGTATCTAAACTACTTTCATTGATACTATGATATAGTAAAGTTATTTCTATATGTATATATGCTCATATTTGATGCTTATTCATTGAGTTATTGTTCCGCTATTGAGTTTGACGTGATGATGAGACCAAGTGATTCTCTTGAGAGCTAGTAGTAGTCTCTGAGTGCCGGCCACGCCAAGGGTACCATCTTGAGGCGTGACATTTTGGTTGATTATTATTTTGAGTTGATGTTGTTTCTAAATTATTTTACCTATTTATGTTTTATTTAACTATTTTATATACCATACATTCCACATACTGTCGTCACTCAATACTGCATTATTTCATGATGCAGATAAAGGGATTAGAGATTGTCAATAGGTGTATCATTGAGGATCTAAGCAATTTAGCTGATTTGGTGAGCCTCCCTTACTTTGGAGGAGTCATTACATTTATTTCATCTTGCTTACTAAAGTTAGACTTTGATTAGCTTTATTTTCTATTTTAGGTAGTCATGGGTCTGTCATTGGCATCACTTGATAGTGATAGAGACATCATAAATCGAGTCGAATGTTGATATTAAGACTTGTTGAGCTAGTTTCTTTCGACTTGATAGAACTCGTAACTCAACTTAAACCTCGAAAGTCCTAACTGGTTTGATTTAATAAAGTTTGGGACCGAACGTAAACTTTCTTTTAAGTTTGGTCCTTAAGCATAAATTGTGGTGGGGTCAAATATATATGTAATTTTTTGATTGGTCCAAGTAGCACCTTGTTGCCTATATATAAGGGGGTGTCTTGTACAAGATCAACAAGTTCCATACTTAGCCAAATTTTTGAAAGAGATATAGAGCAACCTATAGACCCTCTCGGTTTGCTACAGTGATTCCAAATTTTTTTTTGATTTTTTGTGTTTTCGATTATTTTGACTCTTCAAGCTCGGTATATTGAAGCCCCTAAGTAGCGTGGAGGCATTGGTTGGTCAAGAAAATGCATAGTTTAGCGGCTATGAAGGATTTGGGTGTAGTAAAAGATTAAAAGTTATGTTAATTTTTATCTTTGTTTATGTTAATTAAAGGTTGTGAAGGTGTTAGAAATATGGTAAAATGAAGGTAAAACACGAAAATAGGATTGGTTGCTAGTGGAATTATGAATTTCGAATTTGGGGTTGAATTTGGAATAAATTTGCATATGGTTATATATTGAATTATTGCCATGTATTTGTGTTTACTTGTCATGAAAATAGTCTTTATGGGGTGAAAGAAGTGTTAGAAAATTATTTAAATGATTACATGAACGTT
>JAOTQJ010183458.1:0-22755 GCA_025642045.1 Solanum sejunctum | reverse complement strand
GGATAGTAGGCCTGTGCTACTATATTGGGGGGAATATACCCCATTTGCCTCGCCAAGGAGGTGGTAAGCCTTGGTTACTAATGATGGTCTCTTCCTACATATGTAATATGTTCTATGTAAGCATATTTTTTTATGACAAGCATTATTCATGCATGCCATATTACTATATTCTTATTTGTTGCCTAATTATTTATTTCGACTATATTGCTTATGTATCCTACATACTTAGTATATTCAAATGTACAAACGTATACTCTATGACTACATGATGTTACCATGTAGGAACCAAGCTCCACTTGATCCTCCTCCTCCACATGGCTAGTGATACCTCTCAAAGTTTGTGGGTGATTCCTCAACTCTGAGGACATACTTTTCTTGACTTATGTTATGTATAGACTCTTTGTGTGTTGGAAACTTATGAGTATGAGGGTGAGCCCGAAAAGCTGTCTTCACCCCCACTCAATTCTAAGTCTAGAGGTGTTGTTGGACATGTAATGTAATTACGCTTGAACTTTGAATCATCTATGTTATTTAAGTATTAAACTCTTTCCTTTAGCCCTAATTTCCCTTATTTATTTTTTCTCTTGTTTGTTTTATCTTACTTCCATGACAAAGGATGTGTGTACAATATGCTAAGAGGCTTGTTTGCGGTTTCTTCGGGTTCTCCATTCGCCATGTCATTGTCTATGCATTAGTTTGGGTTATGATACTATAACTCTCCATATTTCATACATCTCGAATCCACCAATATGTATTAAGTCTTAAGGAAGGTGTATTAGTGGAATGGTATGAAGAAGTACATACTGACCATTCTACACTGTGGCGCTTGATGGTGAAGAAGGATACATTATAGAGATTGATTTAATGGATACTTCTTTAGGAGTTTGTATTTAATGTGATTGACATAAAGGAAACAAAAAACTATGTTATAGGCCACCTTTCCAGATTAGAGGACAAGGCCATGGCAAAGTTCAATGATAAGGGGGAGAATAATGACTCAATCCCTTATGACAGAGTGCTAGCAGCACCCCATGACTTGATACCATGGTTTGAAGACTATGCGAAATATTTGGTTAGTGATATTGTGCCACTAGACTTGACTACTTATAATCATCCTAAGTTTATGTCTAATGTGAGGAACTTTTTCTAAGATGATCCATTTTGTTTCAGATATGTGCAGATGGGATTATTCATCATAATTTTCCTATGGTCCAATGATAAGTATTCTAGCGGCGTGCCACTTATCATTAGTGGGCAGGCATCACAATGGGATTTGGATAGTATATAAGATCTTGCCATGTGGCTACTATTTCCTAATCATCCACCAAGATACCCACGACTATGCCAAAGCCTATGATAGATGCCAAAGAGAAGGTGGTGTTTCCAGCAAGTAAGATCTCCCTCTAAACCCCATTATAGTGATTGAAATATTCGATGTTTATGGAATGGATTTCAAGGGTCCATTTTTTCACTCGCGTAGGAAAAAGTATACTCTTACGGTTGTGGACTACGTATCAAAATGGGTGAAGGAAGTGGTGCTTCCCAATAATGAAGGCAAAAGTACAATAGCATTTCTAAAAAGGAATATATTATCAAGGTTTGATACTTATCGAGCAATCATCAGTGGTGGGGTTCCCATTTCTATAAAAGTTTGTTCAAGGCTTTACTTGAAAATTATGGAATAAAGCATTAGGTGGTAACACCCTACCATCTATAGAAGAGTAGGTAAGTTGAGGTGTCAAATAAGGAGATCAAATAAATTATATCTATGTCTGTGAATGCAAATCAAACTGACTACTTAAGGAAGCTTGATGATGTACTATGGGCATATTGCACTGTATTCAAGACTCCCATAGTTATGCCTCCTTACTAGCTTGTCTTTGGTAAAGCTTGTCACTTATGGGTAGAACTTGAGCACAAGGAAATGTGGGCGATCAAAAAGTTGTATTTGGATTGGAATGATATGACAAACTCAATGCAGAGCCAAATCAATGAGCTTGACAAGTTTTTCTTGAAGGAATATGAGAGCTCAACCCTACATAAGCAACAAAAGAAGCTGCAACATGATCATCGCATTGAGAATCAAAATTTACACTGGAGGATTTGGTGTTGCTATACAATTACAAATTAAAGTTGTTGCCTAGGAAAATCAAGTCCAAATAGTTGGGACCTTTTATACTATCATATATTTTCTGCCATGGAGGATTGCCTCAGGAGTATTGTGTAATAAAAAGATACCACATAAGCTTAAAGGCAAGTTTACTGAATGGTAGTCAAACCATTTTTGTCATATGGGGTGTAGTGTTTACCAATTAAGAATTTATATGTCTAGAAGATGTAAGTTGTGATAATGAGGATGTTGAGATGGATGTGTGTACATACCAAGAGTGATAGGATTAGGAATGATATCATCAAGAAGAAGCTAGATGTGGCCCCTATGGCTGACAAGATGAGGGAAGTAGATTGCATTGGTTTGGACATATGTACAGAAGGAGTATCGAGGCTCTTATTGGGAGGTGCAAAAGGTTAGATTTAGGCAACACGCAGATGGGTAGAGGTAGACCAAAGAAGTTTTAGAGGGAGGTGATCAGACAAAATATGGTGAAACTTTATATCACCTAGGACATGTCCTTAAATAGAAAAAAGTGTAGGTTCCATATTAGAGTAGAGGGTAATAGGTTAGTAGGGGTAGGTTGTTAAATGACATGGTGATATAGTTGGTTAGTCGGAGTAGTGATGTCTTCACATCGTATGTTGTCACTATTAGTCCTATATTTGTTTACTTTTTAGTGTATTTATATTCCCTTTATACCTTGTGTTGTCATTTTGCATCTTGATATGTAAATTTTATCATATTCGGATACTATCATGTACTTTACTTATTAGTCGCTCTTTCTATTTCCTTTTCTTTTCCTATATCTAGTTTATTAGTCTTATGGGTCTTTGAAATGAGGGTTTCAAGAAAATAGCCTCTCTACCACTATGAGGTAGTGGTAAGGTCTGCGTATATTCTTCCCTTCCCAAACTCCACTTGTGGAATTCCACTGGGAATGTTGTTGTTATTGTTGGGCTATTGGGTTAGAAAAGAGAAATGGCACCTAATACAAAGTGAATGGCGAACGAGTCAAACTGTATCTTTGAAACATTGAAGAAGTAAAGACAATGGAAGAATGGTCACTTGGTGAATTCTCAATACCTAAGTTATCTAAGTCGTGTCTTGACAATACATCAGGTGTTATTTGAGAGGCAACCCAAGGTAAAGACTGGTGCTTAGGTGTTGTGTATGTTTTTTGGCCCCTATGCTTTGATCCTATTTGATTTTCTACATGAAGGATCATGCAAGATCTTCTCGATGGGGTGTGAATATTATAGGCCTCAGTGAAGTTTGAGAAACTATGGCCTATAACAATCCCAAATTTTGAGTCCGAGGGATTTCTTGCCTTTTTTCCTTTCGTAAGAATATTTATTTTCTATTAGACTTACACGTTTAAGATAAGTAGGTAGTATTAGTAGCATGTAGTACTGAATTCTAAGACATATGTTAGTTTTTGCATGAATAAAGATATCCATTAAAAAAATTGTTAGTTAGTCTTGATAGCAACCATGCAATATTGATTGATCGGCAGTGCTTGTTCTGATATAGGAGGTTTAATTGTAAAGAAAAGCATGATATAAGAGTTTGTATTGATAGTGTAGTCAGTATCATGTGCATGTGAGCTTTACCTGGTCAAGAAAGAATCTGAGGACATTGTTCATGTTAGTCCACTTAGCCTAAATGACCAACTAAATATGTAATGTATCCCTTGATCCCAATGTTTGAGCCTTGCATCTACCCTTCTCTTTGTTAAATCTTAAGGAAGCTAGCCTTGTCGAATGTAAAATCCTAAAATTAGCCCTTTGTCCTTCCTTGAATAATGTGGACCTTGACTGAGGCAAAAATCTTATTTTGAGGGTGGCTATCAAAATTGGCCTGGTTCATATGTTTGATATTGTGCATCTCAACTTAGGCCAAGAGCCTAAGTTGAGGGTGGCTGGGGTAAGGGTAATTACATTAGATGGGATGGAAACTAGTGATACAGAAAAAAGGGATAAAAGTGTTCTATGGGTGCAAGAAAAATATATAGATGCCTAAAGAATGAGCTAAAACGGAAAAGAATGTGAAAATAGAAGGCAATGAGCTACAAATGAGAGTAAGGATCTAGAAAAGCTTTCAATAGGAGAAAGGGAGAATGAGTTAAAAAATAACAGTGTTGGTAGGGTAAAAGTGTAGAATAACACAGTGCCAAGGAGGGATATTAGTCACTATGTTCCCAAAACATCATACCAAAGCTCCCTGAGCCTATGTTACAAGCCAAGAAAGTCCTATAGTGATCCTAGACCAAGTAATAGAAGGTCATGGCTATGAGTACTAGGGCAAGCACATGTTATTGAGGGTATTTATGTGTGGTCAAAATACATTACATTTGATGCTTAAAACTTGAAATTTTATGTGTTCCAATCCAATGTTAATTGGTTTCATGTGTTTTTGCATTATATTGACTGGATTCCAGGGTTGGCCTTGATTTTGGGAAGAAAGTATAGAAGTTGCAAATTTTGATACCGTACAAGACCTTTTTACGGGCAATTGTTCACTCTAAAGGCCATGAAGTTGGTTTCATGGACAATACCAATGAGTGGCTGATTTTCTAAAGTTGATTCTATCAAGTGCAGATGGGTTGCGAATTCATTTACGAGTCGTAAAATATGGTTCATGCTCTAAGGATTAGAGATGAGGGACTTTCATAAGATTCATCAGACGAAACCCCCGAGAGGTTATAAACCACTTTACGAGTTGTGGAGGGGTATCATAGACTTCAAGTCCAATTTTCCAGTAACCCTATACGAGACCACGATTATGGGCCGAAGAATGCAATATGGCTCGTAAACCTACTCATGAGGCATGTTGACCCAACATCTTCTCATGTTTAGGACTTGTATTTAAAATATTATAAATATGTTTTAGGTTATTTTTATGAATATTTTGCATAGTAAACAACAACAACAACATACCCAGTGATCTCGCATAGGTGGGGTCTGGGGAGGGTAAATTGTACGCAGACCTTACCGCTACCTCATAGAATTAAAGAGGCTGTTTCCCAAAACCCTCAGCTCAAAACCCATAAGCAGAAGGACTAGATATGACAAAATGAACTGAACTGAAATGAAATGAAAAAAAATGAAATTAAAAAAAAGAAATGTAAGGTAGGAGAACACCAAGTGCGGCAAACAATGAATCTTACATGGTAGTAATTAACTATGCTAAAACTAACACAATTACGCTTGTGAATGGGAGGAAAAAGGAATAATATTGATAAAAATAATACAAATGCTGATAATAAAAAGAAGAGGAGGACGATCAGGAGAGGAATGGGACGAAGAAGAGAAACTTAGCCTACTACTCTAATTCACGACCGCCACAACTTTCTATCTAAGGTCATGTCGTCAGTGAGGTCGAGTTTCGCCAAGTCCTATCTGATCACCTCCCCCCAGTAATTCTTAGGTCTACCCCTACCCCTCCGAGTAACTCCGACCTCTAACCTCTCGCACCTCCTAATAGAAGCGTCAATACCCCTTCTCTACACATGTCTGAACCATCGCAATCTCGCTTCCCTCATTTTTCCCTCCACTTGGGCTACCTCCAATTTCTCCCGAATAGCCTCATTCCTAACCTTGTCACTTCTGGTATGACCGCACATCCATCTCAGCATCTTCATCTCTGCGACACGCATCTTCTGAACATGAACATTTTTGATCGGCTAGCACTCCACCCCATACATCAACGCAGGCCTAACCGCCACTCTGTAGAATTGACCCTTAAGTTTGGGTGATATCTTCTTGTCACACAATACTCCAGAGGCCAGCCTCCATTTAGTCCAAGCGGCCCCAATACGGTGTGTGACATTTTCATCAATATCACCACTACTCTGGATGATGGACCCCAAATACTTAAACTTATCCCTCTTGGGGATGGGTTGAGTGTCCAACCTCACTTCAGAGTTTTCTTCCTCCCTCTCCATGCTGAATTTGCACTCCAAGTATTCAGTTTTGGTCTTGCTCAACTTGAATCCAAGATGTGTCTCCAAGCCTCTAACCTCTCATTAACTTTAGTCCAAGATTCATCAATTAATACTATGTCATCAGCAAATAGCATACACCATGACACCTCTTCTTGTAACAATCGTGTCAGCTCATCTAACACCAAGGCAAACAAGAAAGCGCTCAGCACTGAACCCTAATGGAGTCCCAACTCAATAGGAATGAAATCGGAGTATCCTCCCACCGTTCTTACCCAAGTTTTGGCTCCATCATACATATACTTAATCAGCTTGATATAAACCCTGGGGACTTTGTCATATGCTTTCTCGAGGTCAATGAACACCATATGAATGTCCTTCTTGCCATCCCTATATTTTTCCACTAACCTTTGAATCAGATGGATTGCTTCTGTTGTTGACCGTCCCGGTATGAATCCAAATTGCATCTCCAAGATAGAAACTACTTTACGCACCCTCCTCTATACAACTCTCTCCCAAACCTTCATAATATAAGATTGGAGCATTTTGAGAATCACTTGTACTTTGCTTTGATCTTTATTCTTCTGATTCTCTTTGAAGTTGGATTTGCTTGTTATTAATTCAATTATGTAAGTGATCAATTATGTTATTCCAATTGATATGTCTTGTATCTACACAAATCATGAGTAGCTAAACCCAGAACTAGCGTTATGAGAGCCATGAATAACTAACAAGTTATAATTAGATAATTCATAATTCTTGGAAAGTGTATATGCATGTATTAATTAATTATCTTTCTTTTGCATGTTTTGTGGTTGTGGCCAACACTAGAATCCACCTAGTGTTGCTGACTAGACCAAGATAGTAATGAATGGGAAAAGAGATTAACTAATAGTATTTTATTGATATGTTCTCATCCAATCAACTGAGCTAGGCCAAAGGGAGGTTGTAATGGGACTAATAGGTAATGGTTAGTAATGCACAATAGAGATGGACTAAGTCACACAGAGAAATGCTCCTCTAGCCTGGGGCTTAAGTTAGGTTTGGTGAAAGTAAGTTATCGTCCTGCATACTACACACTAAAAAAGAATTAGGTTATATGGGGATACTACATTAGGGAAGCATGGGGAACACAATACTCTTGTTTCTCTATATATTGATTTAATTCTTGTGTTAGGTAGGTTTACTTTTGTACTGATTATTGCAAAGCCCCCCTTTCCAGGAAGTAAGTTGGTTAATCACTCAAATTGAATTAATCAAAGTTTGTTAAGTCTACATATTCCCTTATGTTTGACCCTAACCTTTCTTAGGTTCTATTCTTGACAACAACTGTTTAATCCTTAAAAGGGAGGTATAACTTTGGATACCTCACTAAACTAAGTGTTTTTGGCTACTCTAACTACCCTAACTAACCTAACTCCTATAAGGACCTATTCCTAAGTCATTCATAGTTTTTTAATTCCTGAAATTCTCTCAAAGGTTTCCAATATTTCACTCTCTATGTCAAGGTTTCTGTTGAAGCTAAAGCTTGAAGGTTTAATAAGGATTCTGACGATTCTCCTTAAGGAATGTAGGTCTTCATTCATGGATTAGGTTCATACATGAAGTCCAATCCAAAATCATATTTTATTAAAGTTTTATGATGAATTCTTATGAGCTTTTAAGCTATGATTCCTAATGCATGGATTATTACTAAATATGCATGAATTATGATGGATTTTATGATGTATATTATGATTTCAGGCAAAACCATGTGATTTCAAAGTATGCATGATTAGGGCTGAATGTTTTGATGTGGGTTCTTTGTTAATGATTCGATTTGATTTAAATTGCATGTTTTCTCTATCAATCCTACTCAATTGCATGATTTTTGACTCAAATATTTATGGACCCACACATAGCTCTAGTCTACTATAATAATGCTATGCATTCTAATGAAAATGATCTTAAGCATGAAAAGCATGTTTTAAAAAGATGATATTCATAATACTATGATAATGATGATGTTATGAAGGCTATGATGATGCTATGATAAAAAGGTGATGAAAACCCTAATGTTATGATGATATATAGGTGGGAAAGTCTACCCATGTTATGATGAAAGAAAATTAGATGGATGTCGTGCCCAAGTAACACCTTCTTTTAGAGGATAAAGTGGTCGCTATCAAGAAATAGAACCTAACCAAGGTTAGAGTCGAATCCACAGGAAACACATAGATTAAAGAGAATTTAATGATCACAATTCAAGTGGTTGACCAACTTACTTCCCCAAACAGGGGGTTGTAATAATCAATGGAAAATAAAACTAAACTAACACATGAGAGAAATCAATATGGAGAGAAACTAAGGTTTTGTGCTTCCCATGATCCCCTAACCTAGTATCATCAAATAACATCACGACCCAAGCTTAGGGCTTGGACATGGGCGACGAGTGGGGAACGCGAAAGAACCCCAAACAAGCCTCTTAGTATATAAAAAATGTAAACAAGGGAAATTGGTCCTAAGGGAAAGAGATAAATACTTGAATAATATAAATGAGTCAAGCTCAAGCATAATACATAACTTGTCCAACAATACCTCTAGAGATGAAACTTAGCAGGGGCCAAGACAAGCAACCGAACTCAACCTCATAGTCATAAGTATTCAAAAATAGCATGAAAAAAAAGATAGATATTGTCCCTAGACATTAGGACTCACCAAAAGCTAACCTGAGCAATCCATCTAGCCACAACAATAGGAGCTTTGGTATGTACAAGGTAACATCACGTAGGCATAGAGTATGTCTTAGTAAATTTGAATGTACTAAGTATGTAGGATACAATGCAATATGAGATAGGCATCATAGGCAAAATGTATAATCATAAGCAATGAATAACATATTAACAATATAATATATGTGAATGATGTTTAATGTAAAACCATGCTTATAATCCAAATCAACCTGTATTCTTCATAGTACATATTATGGGAAGAAACCTTAACAGATATCAAATAAGACCAAGCAATTTACAACTTAGAATCCCGATGTCTACCCCATATCAGAGGAAAGGGGGAATTCACTTGCCAAGGTAAACCTCCAAATGCCTAAGTGGATCCACCAAGCATTGTGTGAACTAGGTACTCGCCTCTAGTTCATGGACTCGAGTACTCACCGCAAGATAGGAATTAGGTACTTAGCTCAAGCCCTCATATTTATGGTACTCGCCCCTTAGAGATTTGGGGACTTGCCTCTAGTCCCTTCACCTATGGTGGCACATAGTTCTAGGACTTGGGAACTCGCCTCTAGTCCACGAGTATCTCTCAACATAAATTACCTCAAATGGTGAGCCTAAATTCAATCATAGGAATGGGTCATCATTAACATTACCTTTTCCTTAATACCAACATCAAAGACTCACAAGAGGTATAATCTTAAGAAAGGGGCTTAATTCGGCCCTACAACATCATCAACATTTTCATGATTTAAACATATCTTTATAAAGTTCATAATCATCATAGGGTAACTTCAATCATAACTCAACCAATAGATCATCAAAACTTAAAGAATCCTTAAAAAGGCATTTTATCAAACACTTGGCGAGTCTGTAATGCTAGTGAAAAGCCATGCAATTAAAGAGTGAAATCATGAAAGAAATCTTGAAGTAAAATAGCTTACCAACACTTGGTAATACCATATTTAAAAATACATTGAAACCCCTCATCAAATCCTAAGAGAGGTCACGGTTCTAAAGCTTAAAACATGCATAATCATAATAGGGAAATCATCTCATGGTATATACTTAAAAATGAGTAATCATGTATTTTCAGTCAACTTTCATGAAAACACAAAATCGTGTATGATCATAATCTATAATGGATAACACTCATAAGCAACACAACTTGGAAACATGAAATTTTCATAGAAATAAAAGGTTGGGCTTCATGGGTGAAAAGTACTCATAAATGAAACTCACATACCTTAGACATTGAATTTCTTGAAATTGAGTTGAAAAAGATAGGAAGATTCGAATGGGGTCTTGAAATCCACAACTTGTTCTTGAGTTTACTTGAATTTGTAGTGGGGTTTTCATGGAGGCTCTTGTGAGAATTTGAGAGTGTATTCCAATTAGGAGGAGTGAATTTGATATTTAGTAATAGGGTTAGGTCTATAGGAGGTGTTAATATAGCATAGGAATTCCCAAAATACCAATTGAAATGGCTAAATTTATGGAATGTCATTAATGAGGCAGAATTTGCCGAAACCTGTATATACCTCTGCACATACATGTTCTCTGAAAACGGGCACAACTTCTTCATTCGAACTCCAAATAAGGTGAAACCAAGTGATTTGAAAAGCTAATTCAAAGAGATTTCATTTGAGAGGTTGTAGGTCACATAATTATTTTTGTGCTAAGATATATTCCCCTTTAAAGTTGACCCAACTATCGATATTTGTGCAAAACTTAGCCAACAGAAATTCCTTTGAACTTCACTTGATGTAGGGGACCCATGATGGTCTTAAATAGAATGAATAAGCTTGACTTAGATTTGAATGAGATCTTGAAGATTGAATGAATTTTTTTGAGATCCAGAATGAGTATGGGACACTTGAATTTGGATGAAACATTAGACTAAGTGTTTGACAAAGTATTGGGGAATGTCTTGTATGATACGAGGTGAAATATGGATAAGTATAGGAATTTTAACATAGGGAAGGCTTAGGCCCAATACCCAAAATATTTGGAGAAGAATAATATAACTAGGGACAAAATGAGCCAGTGGTACGGCCCAGCTGCGTCACGCTAGGGGTGTGCAAGCACACTATTTTTGTTACTCACTTAAAATTTTGAATTTTACTATGGTTTCTCTAAAATTTGGATTAGACCCATTTTTCACTCAATTTCGTTCTCTAAACATGAATACGAAGTCGAACTTCTGATATTACAAATGAATTTTGAGATAGATGAAAATTACATTTTTGAGCACTTTCGAGTCACATTTTTGGGTACTTTTTGGGGTCATTTCAGATAACCTAATTTTTTTATAGTGTGCGGCATGTAGGATGATGTGTTAAATTCACCAAGGCCTTGAGTCAAAGGTGAGAGATTATTTTACTATGTGACTTGGCCCATCTCTGTAATGTATATTACTAACCTTTATCTATTAGTCCCAATACAACCTCCTTTTGGCCCAGTTTGGTTGAATAGACGAGAATAGATCAATCAAATCCTATTAATTAATTTCTTTTTCTACTCATTACTACCTTACTCTAGTCAGTAATACTATGCAAGTTCTAATGTTGGCCACAATCAGAAAACATACGAAATGAAGAGAGCTAGTTAATACATTCATGCAAACTTTTCAAGATTTTACTTTGTTAGTTCTTCATGGTTTCGACAACCGTAGATGTCGATTTAGCTACTCATTTTTTATGTAGATACAAGAATTATGGATTAAGAAAACATAATTGAACACCTACCTAATAGAATTAATAACACGGAAATCCAACTTCAATAAGAGTCACAAGCTTCAAGATGAAATTCAAGTAAAATTGTTTCCAAAGACTCTCCAAAGTAATCTCACAATTTTCCCTCTCTAATTGCTGAGTTCTTTGAGTACTTGGTGTAAACTTATAAGAAATAACCTAAAAACCTATTTAAAATAAGTAAAATACTAGTCCTAAATGAAATGGAATAACTGTTCGGCACACCATACGAAAGGGGGGTTAAGGTCCATATAGCATTTCATGACCCATAATTAGGGTCTCATACAAAGCTGCTTGTAATTTGGACTTCAAATCTACGACACCCCTCTACAACATGTAAAGTAGTTTATGGCCCGTAAGGGGGTTTCAACTGATGAATCTTCAAAAAGTCAAAATCTCTAATACTTGGGGCACAAATCATCTTCTATGACACAGAAATCAATCCACAACTCATCTGCATGCTTATATAATGAACATTAGAAAATAGCCCCTCACTAGAATTATTCACAAAACTACTTTACAATCCGTAGAATGATCTATGGCCTCTAAAGGGTCTCGTACAGCAACAGAAGTAAGCAACTTCTGCACTTCTTCCAAAATCAAGGTCAAACCTATAATCTTATAAAACATAACGCAAAAGCACATAAAACCAACTAACATCTCATTGAGAACACACAAAATTCCAAGTTTTAAGAATCAAAAGTATTATATTTTGACAGCACATCAACACCCTTAACTTAAAATAATTGTTTGTCCCAAAGCGATGGACTTAATCTATATAGATCAGTGCAGTAACGCACAGACCTCAACCCAATGGCATACATCACATAAATCTCAAACTCCGATACCCACACCAACTTTTAAAAATAGAATCAGACAGTCATCTAATAAACCAATGCAGGGTAGTGCATGTGACAACACAACTATGACAAGTGAGGTACTATCAATAATCCATAATCACTGAATAAGTCTGATATTAACAATGCAATGCAAGTTCCCTCACAGAAACAAGTCTTATATCGTACGCTCAATGATGTTTTCTTGTATAACCTTGGAACTATGAAAAATCCCTCACTCTCCCAAAGGATATTCATGTATCATCCCTAATACTATAAGCTCGCCCCTATACTTATGAATAAGACATTCAACTAACTAGACTAGGATTAGTTTAGGACTTTCTAGGCTTATAATGCAAGCTCAAGGGGCTTTGGTATAATGACTAAAGACCCTTCTTGACTGCGTTTATTTATAGTTTTGCCCTACTAACTCTATTATTGTCACTTCATTCTCTGTTTTCCTTTTTCAAGCTTTTTTGGTTTCGTTCTTTTCATTTTTAAGCATTTTGACTTATTTTTACACTTCGTTTTTCTTTTTAGCTCAGAACTAAGGCACCAATTATTTTTCTTACACCCATTACATGATTTGTTTTATTTTCTCTATATCACTTACTCCCCTCCTTATTTTTTTGTGTTTTACTTTTACAATAGCCACCCTCCACTTAGGCTTTTGGCCTGAATTGAGATGCATAATATATATCCTCTGAACTAGGGCCACATTCGGTAGCCACCCTTAACTTAGAATTTCACCTCAATCAAGTTGCACAATGTTCAAGGAAGGACCAGGCCTAATTTAAGGATCTTACAACTAACAAGGCTAGGTTAATAAGGCGTTTCCAAAGAATAGATGTGTGTTAGGCTCAAACATTAGGAAAAATGGATATAGTATAATATTTATTGGTCATTTAGGCTAAGTTAACTATTAAGAACAAAGGCCTAACATCCTTTCCTAATCCAATTAGTCTACATTCTAACTTAAACTAACAGGGCAAGTTTTGAATTAACACACAGCATATGAATCTAGCAATTTAAACTCACACCGAAATGGCACTTTGTACATTATCAACAAAAGACTCTTAGATCATGTTTTTCATCTCAATTTGTCCTCAATTATTAGAACAAACATTGTCACACACCTAAACATGCATGGTGGCTATCTAACTACTAATCAAAATTTTTGGTGGGTATAATTTTTCAAAACAAATCACAAAACATGTTATATGACAATTGTAGTACTATATGCTACAATATATCTAAACATCCTAAACATGTCATTTCAAGAGAAACTAAATATCCACAGGGAAAAAGAACAGAGGCAAAAAAATCCCAGGATAAAAAATTGGGATAGTTTTGGACCCAAACTACTGAGATTTCACTAAGGCCCATAACTACTCACACCCCATTGGAAAAGACGTACATTGCCCCCAATGCACAAAATCAAAGCAAAATAAAACATAAAGGGGTCAAAAAGCATATATGGGTGCACAAGCACTAGTATCCACCTTGGGTTACCTCCCAAGAAAAGATTAATCCATTATAGCGGTATGACATAGATGACTTAATTACTCAGACTTTCTCAAGTTTTTGTGTTCCCTTGTAAATATCTGTGGTATGTTCGTGGGTGCTCCCCTTACCACTATTTGTCTTCATATTATAACAATCAGTGTCCTTTAGATCTTGAGCTATGGTGTCAGCTATTATGTCTCTCAAAATTGGTTTTAATTAGCCTGACATATGCCCAATATGATAATTGAGCCACTTGATTATGACAACGTGATTTTTAACTTTTGATTTATACAAGCAATGTCAAACTGAATATCCCTCAAGGTCTCATTTTGTGTGTTAGTCCTTTTTAACAACTAGCGAAGAATATCCAAGACTCTGGGATTACAAGTCCCCATATTATGATTGTGGGGGACACGTAATGTGAGACGACCTTAAAAGGTACCTGAAAATGTGCCTTGAAAGTGTCCAAAATTGTAATTTCTATATATCTTAAAATTTGTACGTGACTTCATTAATCTAACTTTATATTCTTGATCAGTGGAAAAATTTGAGTGCGAAATGGGTCTAACCCTAATTTAACAACAACCGTATCAAAATTGGAAATTATAAAGTTGCAATTTCTACAGAGCTCTTTGCACACCTAGCGCGATGCAGCAAGGACACTGAGATGTGTATGTTTTTGTCTAATTTTCTATTTAGTCTAAGGCTTTTTGGTTTTCAGTCTAAGTCTTTCCATGCGTAAAAACACCTATACTTAGCCATATCTTAATACCATATCATACAAGACATTTTCCAATACTCTCTAAAACACTTTGACAAATATTTCACTCAATATTCAAGGGTCCCAATCTTTTTCTAGGATCTAAGGATTTTATCCAAACTTCAAATCTCCATTCAATTCTTCACCAAGGAAATCTCTAAAGTTAAGGTATGTGGGTTTTAAACATTGGGTCCTTTCACCCATTGTGACTAACCTTCTTTTTTTACCTAAAATACATGGTTCTAAGTTGATTTACTTATGGGTATTACTTATTATGAAGTTGACTATGAACTATGTTGGGGTTTCATAAACTTGGGATTGTTTAAGTATATTTTGAGCTATGAATCTATGATCCATTATGTGATTTGATGAAGGATTTTGATGTATCTTGCATGAGGGTATTACTAAGTTTTAGTGGATGGTTTTACATTGAATTTTCGTGCATAATTTTACACTTAAATTGCATAATGTCACACTAGCATTACACATCCATAAGTGTTTGATAGAATATTCAGTTTTAGATTCTAGTGTCATGGATGATCCATTGCAAGACCTATGATTTGAAAGATTTTATGATGATAAAAAAAATGTTTGTATGACTTATTTCCAAGAAAAGTCCTTATAGTATTATAAGTTGACCATGCCAAGTTGAGAAGGTAATGCCTCAATCACCATGGATGGTAGGGTAAGACAACCATCAACCATTTGAGGGTTTCACTATGGATTATAAGTTGAGACAACCATCAACTAATTGAGGGATTGATAACTCAATCACCATAGATGGTAGGGTGAGACAACCATCAACCAAATAAGGGGTTGATACCTAAATCACCATGGATGGTTGGGTAAGACAACCATTAACAAATTAAAGGGTTGACACCTCAATCACCATGTATGGTAGGGTGTGACAATACATTAAAAGGTTGGTCTCTTCTTACATATGTAATATGTTCAATGAAAGCATGTTTTACTTCAAGCATAATTCGTACATGTCATATTGTTATTATGTTATCCATTGCTTATGATATTATATTTTGCCTATGTTGTCTATCTCTTGTTTCATTACATCCAACATACTTAGTACATTCAAATGTATTAACACCTACTCTATGCCTACATGATGTTACCATGTAGAAAGTGGAGCGTCACTTAATCATTCTCCTCCACTGCGTGGCTAGTATGATTTCTTTAAAAGTAAGTTGGTAAGTCCTCAACTTTGAGGGAATACTTCTCTTGATTTATACTATGTATTAACTCTCCTTATATTGGAAACTTATAGCTATGAGGATGAGCCCGAAGAATGTCTTGGCACGTGCTCCTATCAATGTATTAGAGGTGTCGTTAGAATCTTATGATATATTAATGTTATACTATTGTCTTGTTATGTTTCTATGGTATCAAAGATATCCCTTAGCCCCATATTTCCCTTTCTTTTCTATTTATTGTTGTTGTATAATTTTTTTCGCGACCAAGGATATGTATTGATATGTTAAGAGGCTTATTTGGGGTCCCTTCGGGTTCTCCATTCGTCGTGTCACGTCTAGGCCCTATGTTCAGGTCATGTCAAACATGGTATTATAGTACGAGGTTGTTAATGGTCCTAGGCAACCAACACACCGCGTTGATTAGAGTTTTATTCATGGTTGTATTGTGCATTACAACTGTGAATAAGAGGTTATGAGACATTTTAGAGAATGTTTTCCTTCTTTATGATCTATGTATTTCTATAGAGGTCATGTAAGGTTTGCTTGCTAACAAATATTGCTTGCTAACAAATGTTCTTTGCTATTTTTAAATCATACATAACATAAAAGGAAAAAGAGCCCGCGCATGTGAGAAACAACTGCCTCATGGAGAACTCCAGGATAATCTCACCTTGCTAGCTCAATTCATAGCTCATCAAGACAATCAAGGGGCCCAAGCCCTCATGCTCCTACTCCGGCATCTCGGGTGATGGACATCATGAGGATCTACCCACTAGATTTTTATGGGTCTAACATGGAGGAGGACTTTCAAGAATTTGTTGATGAGGTGTACAAAGTATTGGCTATTATGAGTATTAGGTCAAAGGAGAAGGCAGAGTTGGTGGCATACCAACTCAAGGGGTGGCCCAAATATGGTTTATCCAATGGAAAGAGGATAAGGGGAACAACAATATAATTTTATAGGAGGAGTTTAAGGTGGCATTTCTCAATCAGTTCTTCCCTCTTGAGATTAAGGAGGGAACAATGATAGAGTTCATGAATTTGAAGCAAGGATTTATGACTGTAAGGGGGTATGCACTTAAGTTCAATAAACACTCAAAATATGCTCCACAATTGGTCACCGACCCAAGGTTTAGAATGAAAAAGATTATGATGGGTGTATTCAATTTGGTGAATGAGGAGTGTTGTACCACTATGTTCTTAGTGACATGGTCTTTTCCCACATAATGACTTATAACAAACAAATGAAAGGGTAAAAGTTAAGGAAGAGGAGTAGTAGTGAGGCGAAGAGGAACTGTTTTGATCATAAGTTCCAAACTCCAAAGGGTGGTTGGCTTCACCCAATTACCAAAGGAGGTAGTGTTGTGGTTCCTAGACCTATCTACCCAAGATATGGTAAAGTCAATGATGGCCCATGCTTGAGGGACACTAATGCTTGCTATAGTTGTGGAGAAGTGGATCACACTAAGGTTGGTTGTCCACAGAATCAAATCAAGGATAAAGATATTTATCCACAAGGTCAGGGTGCAAATATGGTTCCTTTGGGGAAAGGAGGCCAACAAGGTGCTGTCCTAAGGCATAATCGATTCTATGCACTCCAAGGGAAACAAAGGGTTGATGAAGTGCCTAATGTTATCACTGATATGTTAAAAATCTTTGATTTTGATGTGTATGTGTTGAAAGAGTTGGGTACCACTCTTTCTTTTATTATCCCTTTTGTTTCCAAAAAGTTTCATGTTGAGCTTGAATTGTTGTGTGTCTTATGAGGTGTTTGCACTCATTGGTGCATCTATTGTTGCTAGAATGGTCTATAGAAATTATCCCATTTGCATTTTGCATAAAATTTTGAATTATGATCTTTCTGAGTTGGATATGGTAGATTTTGATGTTATTCTTAGGATGGATTAGTTGCATACACATTATTCCTTTAATGAGAACCTATAGCATCAAATTCCAATTCCTAAATGAACCTATCCTTAGGTGTGAGAGTTAGGATGTGGTGGTCAATGGTATGCTTATCTCTTTCATTAAAGCCCAAAGTTGATCTCTAAGGGGTGTCTCTATCACCTTGTGAGGGTTAGGGATGTTGAGTCCAAAGTCCTTCCTATAGAGTTGGTTCTGGTGCTTAATGAGTGTCTTGATGTCTTTCAAATGACCTTCTCAGTATTCCTGCTGAAATGGAAATAGACTTTGTTGTAGACCTCCTTCCCGATACTTAACCAGCCTCTATTACCCCTTACAGTATTGTCCTCGCAGAGTTAAAAAAGTTGAAGGAGTAATTAAGGAACCTATTGGAGAAGGGTTTTATTAGGCCTACCCAATCACCTTGGGGTGCACTACTGTTGTTTGTGAAGAAGGAGGATGGGTCCCTTAGAATGTGTTTTGACTACTGATAACTTAATAGGGTCACCATAAAGAATGAGTTCCCTTTCCCAAGGATTGATGATTTATTTGACCTACTTCAAGGTACTAGTCACTTCTCTAGGATTGATCTTTGGGGTATCATCAAGTGAAGGTGAGGGAGTGTGCATTCACAAGCTAGCCTTTCGGACTAGTTATGACCATTATGAGTTTTTTGTTATGTCTTTTGGGTTGGTCAATGCACGGACCATCTTCACAGATCTTGTGATAGGGTCTTTAAACCCTACCTTGATTTGTTTGTGGTGGTCTTCATTGATGATATTTTGATCTATTCTCATAGAGAGGAGAAGCATCTGAATCATTTGAGGGTGGTGCTTTAGACATTGAGGGAAGAGAATTTGTATGCTAAGTATGAGAAGTATGAGTTTTGGTTGCAAGAGGTTGCCTTTCTAGGCCTTGTGGTGTTGGGGGATGGCATTAAGGTGTATCCTAGAAAGATGGATATGATTAGAAATTGGCCTAGACCATTGACCCCATCGAATATTAGGAGCTTCTTAGGCTTAGCAGGTTACTACCACAGATTTATGAATGGGAACTCTTCTATGGCTTCTCCCATGACTAAGTTGACCCAAATGAATGCTACATTTGTGTGGACCGATGAGTGTGAAAAGATTTTCCAAACCTTGAAGGATACGCTTGTCTCTGCTCCTATCTTGTCTCTACCAAAAGGGTTTGAGGGGTCTATTTTGCATTGTGATGCCTCACGAATTGGATTGGGTTGTGTTTTGATGCAAAATGGTAAGGTGATAGCCTATACTTCTAGATAAGACAAGGTGCATGAAAAGAATTATCCTACTCATGATTTTGAATTGGTTGTCATAATTTTTTCTTTGAAAATTTGGCATCACTATTTGTATAGGGTATATGTTGATGTGTTTACCAATCATAAAAGTCTCGGATATGTGTTCAATTAAAAAGATCTCAACTTAATACAAGGAAGGTGGTTAGAACTCCTAAAGGATTTTGATATGAGTATGTATTATCATCCCACTAAGGATAATATTATGGTCAATACTTTGAGTATAGCGTCTTTGGGTAGCCTAGCTCATGTTGATGATGGAGGCAAAGAGGTATCTAGAGAGGTTCATTAGTTGGCTAGATTAGTGTTTAGGTTGCAAGAGGTTGATAATGGTGGTATTGTGGTTGTTGATAGTTCAAAACCTTTCTTGGTTGATGAGGTAAAAGTAAAGCAAGATCTTGACCCCTCCTTGTTAGAATTGAAGGCCTTGATGAGAGATGGCAAGGTAGAGGTTTTCTCTCAAAGGGGAGATGGTTCCTTTAGGTACCAAGGCTGGTTGTGTGTGACTAGTGTGGATGACTTGAGAAAGAGGATTCTTCAGGAGGTTCATAATTCTTCCTATTCTATTTATCCCGGGTCTACTAAGATGTATAGAGATTTGAGAGATGTGTTTCGGTGGGTAGGTAAGAATAAAGACATTGCCAAATTTGTATTCGATTGTCATAGTTATCAACAAGTCAAAGACAAACATCAAAGCGGGGTTGCCTAACCCAAGCTATAGAGATTCTCACTTGAAGGTGGGAGGAAATTAACATTGATTTTTTGGTTGGGTTGCCTAAGACTAGAAAAGGTTTTGATTCTATTTCGATTGTTGTTGATAGAATGACAAAGTTGGCTTATTTCCTACCAGTTAAACTACATATAGGGTTGAAGACTATGCTAAATTATACATTTATAGGTTGGTTAGATTACATAAAGTGTCATTTTCTATCATATTGGATGATAGTGCTCAATTCACTTCACACTCTTAGAGGCTTCTAAAGAAGTCTTGGTACCAAGTTTAAGCTTAGTACAGCCTTTCACCCTCAAGTGGATGGTAATCCAAAATAACTGTTCAAACTCTTGAGGATATGCTTAGAGCTTGTGTTTTGGAGTTTAAGGGTAGTTGGGATGATCATCTTCTATTAATTAAGTTTGCTTATAATAATAACTATCGTTCTCACATCGGCATTGATCCTTTTGAGGCCCTCTATGGTAGACATTGTAGGTCCCCGGTTAGATGGTTTGAGGTAGGAAAAATGACATTATTGGGTCTAGATCTAGTCATAGAGGCTATTCAGAAGGTAAGATTGATTAGGAAATGGTTAAAAACAACCCAAAATGATCAAAAGTCCTATGCCGATATGAGGAGAAGGGATCTTGAATTTAAGGTTAGTAATTGGGTCTATTTGAAGGTATCACCCACGAAGAGTATGGTTCATTTTGGTAAAAAGGGTAAATTAAGCCAAGATATATGGGTCCTTATAGGGTGTTGATGAGGATTGGTAAGGTAGCCTATGAGTTGGAGGTACCTAGTGAAATGGACTTAGTTTATCCGGTATTTAATGTATCCATGATGGGGAAATGTGTGGGTGACACAAATGCTATTATCCCATTGGATGTTGTGGGTATTATTGAAGACAACTTCACTTATGAAGAGATTCTAGCAAAGATCTTAGATACACAAGTAAGAGGCTGAGGACAAGGAGATCTTCGAATGTGCTACGTGGAAAATCGAGGAGGACATGAAAAAGCAGTATCCTTATCTCTTTCATTCTACTCGAACCTAAGATACTAATTCTAAGTTCCCAATGTCATTTCAAGTGTTATGTTTTAGCCCCTATGTCATGTGCATGTATTCATGTTTGTGTTTACATGTTCATGGTGATTTCGACACTTATGTTGAGACTTTTGAAATGATGATGAAGTGCATTATTGCATTCTTGTGTGGGCTAAAATTATCTTGCATACTTCAAATTGGCCTTCCTTAATCGATTCTTCCATCTTGAGCTTGGGGAAGTAAAGTTTGTTGAGTTTATGAACTTGAAGCATGGTGCTATGAGTGTGAAGGAGTATGCCCTCAAATTTGATCAACTTTGAATATATGTTCCTCACTTGGTGATCGATCCTAGGTCAAGGATGAATAAGTTTGTTATGGGGTGTTTCGACTTGGTAAGTGTAGAATGTCGGACTGCCTTGCTTATTAGTAATATGGATTTATCTCTATTAATAAGCTATGCTGAGAAAATAGAAGAGGATAAATTGAGAAAGAGGAGGAGCCATGAGGCCAAGAGGGCCCGTCTTAAGAGTAGGTACCAAAAGGGTGCTAGATTTTATCAAGGCCAAGGACCTCCTCATGTTACTAATAGGGGGTTTGCCAATGAGTTCCTCGGCCTTAAGGTGTGGGTGGAATTGCTCCTAATGAATTGTGTCCAATCCTATCTTGATTCCTTTATTGTGGTCTTTATTGATGATATTTTGATCTATTCATATAGTAGGGAAGAGCATATGGGTCATTTGAGGGTTGTGTTGCAAAGATTGAGGGACAATATATTGTATGCCAAGTATGAGAAGTGCCAATTTTTGTTGAAGGAGGTAGCATTCTTGGATCATGTGGTATAGGGGGATGGTATAAAAGTGTATCCGAAGAAAGTCAACGCGATTAAGAATTGTCTTAGACCATTGACCCCACCGGATATTAGGAGTTTCTTAGGCCTCGTGGGTTATTATACTAGGTTTCTAAATGTGTTCTCCTCCATTACTCCTCCTATGACAAAATTGACTCAAAAGAAGGTAAAGTTCATATGTACCGATGAATGTGAGAGGAGCTTCCAAACATAGAAAGACAAGCTTGTGTCCACTCCTATATTTTTACTACTGGATGGGCTTGAGAAATTTATAGTGTATTGTGATGCTTCCTGGGTTGGTTTGGGTTGTATGTTGATGCAAAATGGTAAGGTCATAGCTTATGCTTCTAGACAACACAAGGTACATGAAAGGAACTACACTACCCATGATCAAGCATTAATTGTCATTGTTTTTGCATTAATGATTTGGCGTCACTACTTTTATGGTGTGTATGTGGATATGTTTACAAATCATAGGAGCCTCTAATATGTCTTCACTCAAAAAGTTCTCAACTTGAGGCAAAGGAGATGTTTAGAACTTCTTAAAGACTATGATATGGGTGGCCACTATCATCCGGGTAAGGCAAATATGGTGGACGATACTTTGAGTAGGGTGTCTATGGGTAGCGTAACTGTAACACCCCACATTGTTCATGTACTAATGCTATATATATGAATCCTATTATGGTTTGGTCAAATTAGCGTCAATTCTTGAAAGTCTTTGAATCTCGTCTTAACGGGCAATATGTGATTCTAAATGCTTAAGAGGGTTGAGGGTGTATATGCGTTGGTGTTAAATTGAGGATATATTAGACCTATAATAAGTAAAAGGATTGAGGTCATTTTATGACTTAATAATCAAGTAGATAAGTCACCTACTTTCTTAACTTAAAATTGATAGCTAAACGGAGACGAGACTTGACACCAAACTGGTTGAAGTTCGATTACAAAAATATTCCATGTTAAGGATGTAACTTTGGCGAATGTTTAAGCATCATAAATGGACCTATTTTCAGTCAAAGAAGAATTTGAAAACGTCCAAAGCACACTACAAATAACTTGGCCTTTTGGACCCAAAACCCAACTAAGAAGAAAGCTGGAAATT
>JAOTQJ010183430.1:8382-22759 GCA_025642045.1 Solanum sejunctum | reverse complement strand
GGGGGGGGGGGGGGGGGGGGTGGAGGGCTTGTGGAGGGATCATGGTATTGGGTGGAGTACAAAAAGAATTATAATTTGCAATTGGAGGAGAGTTTATCAAATATTTTCCTACCTTTTAGAGGTAAAAGAAAATAAGTTTATTTAAATTTATCTTTTCAAAATATTTAAGTCAATACAACATAAAAAAATTAGAAAACATAATGAATTTTGAGTAAGAAGAAGTTAGAAGCTTAACCCATTTGAATAAATCATAATTCACCCATATTTTACCCATGAATACTCATATTTCTATGGGTAGAATATGGATTTAAACCCATATTTTACTCATGTAAAAAAGTCACTACCCAAACTATTAAAGTATGGACGAGTTGGACGAGTTACCAAAATATGGGTTTATTTTGCCGGCACTAATTGATACTCATACACATAGGTTCATTGTTAAGTCATGTTCATGTTCATATACTTCAAATTCAAATCATATTCACATTCATCAATTCAATCCTATCCTAGTCAAATTCTCATGTATAAGTATAATCCGTGCATGTTCATGTAATGTAATATAAGTGTATAGCATGGGTATATGAAATGTCGAGAACATGATTTTTAGATAGAAACATGTATAATCCATGAATAGAAGAATGTTTGAATCATCAAAATTGAAGTTACTCATACATGAATTCATAGTTCATCAAGTTATATAAGTTCAAATCTCCTGAAAACCTTAAAAACTAATAGAATAATGTTTATTTCATGCTTAAATCACCATTTTAATACAACGCATACCATAATTCCAACAATCTAACATCAAATCATGAAATTAAAATCATACTTAGTTCAGCATAAAAGTAAGAGAAAAATGATGATGAAGGTTTTGACTCCATGGTTGAAAGGAAACAAAGGATGAAACCTACATACCTAACTTAGGATGAGGAGAAATCAACTTGAAGTTGAAGCCTTATGAACCCTTATCTTGAATTCAATGCAAGACATTGAGAGTGTTTTTAGGAGTTAGAATTGAGAGACTAGTGTTAGGTTTGGATGGAGTGTTATGAATGGTATGAGGGGTGACCTTGGGGTTAGGAAAAATTACCCCAAAGCCCGTCCTTAAACTATCCAAGAAAAATGACCTTGGAACTCTCAAAGAAGGGTTCATGGTCCGTGAACCTCTTCGGGGTCGTGAACCTTCCTCGTGAAGATGGTCATGAAGGAAGACTACATTGATAGATTTACTAAAATGGGTATAATTTCTTGCTCCGATCTCGAAATTAGGTGAAATCAGATGCGTTGAAAAGATAATTCAAGAACCTTTAATTTGATAGGTAACAGGCCACCTAATTATTTTTGTACAAGAAGATATGGTCATTTGAAGTTGATCCTTATATGGATTCATGCGAAAAACTTAGTCGAGGGAATTCCTTTGGACTTGGCTTGATGTAACAGATCCTGTATAACCTTAAACTATCTATAACATACTTTAAAAACTTAGAAATTGATCCTAACACATATGTACAAATAAAAGTTATAATCAAGCTCGGGTCAATACACAAGGTAGCCTGGAAAAATGGCCAAGGGCCACCTCCACGACACACTTCATGGTTGTGAAGGTCTCCTTTTTGGGGCACCTTGGTGAAAAATCATTAAAAATCTTTTCTTTCCTTATCAAGGCCTTACAAGTCTTGGGTTCTCGCAAAACTCTTCCGGAAAATATAAATTTAGAGCCTTAGTCCTATTTTCTGAGGTAAGGGGTATTACATATAAGGTCACATAGTAATCATCACTAGAAAAAAGACAGAGACTCTTGGCCCGAACACAAGAAAGAACTAGCGTCCTAATGACATGTCAAAAGACAAAAGGATAAATACAAAGGATTTATTAAGGATAAGGCATAAGTACTCTTCTCAACACATCATGTCCTCACTCGAGTCCTATAATCCTCTCCCATCACCACCACCCCACCCTCATAACTAAATTTTCTATCTTTTCAATTAATTTTTAATTCAATGAAGTTAGAAATTAATTACATCCTTTGAAAAGTGATGAATGCAAGAAAGCCCCACCATCCAAATCTGTAGGTTTCTTTTTTAGAAAGGAAAAAAGAAGTTGGAACCCCATCACTATATTCAAACACACGTATATGTTCGCTACTTTTAATTTAAGAAAAAGAAAACTAATTGCTAATCCAAAGAAACTTTTTAGACTTATCCCAAGTTTTATAATTTCCTTATAAATAAAAAACTTTTTGAAACTGTCTCAACTTTAAAATTTGAAATTCCATGAAAATTTGAATTTGGTTATCAACCTTATTTCATGATAATTAGAGAATGGGAAATGTGATGGGTGCAATATTATCAGGTTTTGGTGATATTGTGGGGAAATTGCTTGGTCATCCACTTGATTTTTTGTCTGGAAAGGCTTGTAGGTACGTTTATTTTTGGGCAAAAATAGACTCCCCAATGGCTTCATGTTTTGATATAATTACTTTTAACGTTTCAGTTCAGCATGTGCCCCAACATGGGATTTTCTTTGTTACATAGAGAATTTTTGCATTCCTCAACTCATGAAATCCGCCATGGTCTCAATCCTGTTATACTTTGGTCAGTACAACAAACATATAAATGAAGATTCTATGTCTGTATTTACACTGAAGATGAGTTAGTTAACTTGATTTTCCTTTGTTTGTTTGCAGTGTTGTTGTTCCTCTACTTGCTTTACAAGTTGGGAATTTGTCACATACTGCGTAGATTTATTTGGTGTTGCTTCTCCACTTGCTTCTCAGCCTTAGATTGCTGTTGCACTTGTTTTTGTTACAACCTTCAGAAACTTCTTCTTACACCTAGGCGTGATCGAAGAAGACGACATCAAAAAGACATTGAAGGAGCACTTTCAAGCAATTCTAGTGAATCTATTAAATTTCATGACACCCAGAAAAGGAAAACAATGAGGGAACACAGGAAAGAACATATGAGAAAGTCTTTGAGGCCAAAGAGTCATCGGATGCATCTCCAAATTGTTAATCATTCAATCCACCACAAGAACAAGTTCAAAAATGGCCCCATTCATGATCACATTCGAGTGACGAGAAGAACAAAATTTGCACAAAAGGGTCAACAATCCCGTCGGGTACATGTCTGATCCTCGTCTATTTTGGGAGGATTTGACAACACTTTAAGAGAGTTCGAGTAACGTATGTACATTCTCAGTTCTATTGTCTTGTTAGTACATTTCATCGTGTTTTCAAAGAAATTGGTTTGTTACTGGTCCAATTTTTTGTTGACAGTTACCAAATGACACTTTATGCTAATATGTCTGGAGTGGTCATAAAATATTGGCTATTTAGCTATTTGTATAGCAATATTGCTATCACATAATACATCTATTGGTGGTTTAATTGTGATCTCAGCTCCTTGAACAATCTTGTTAACCGAGATAATTGATGTCATCTTTCTGAACTTCTAGAATAGTTCCCTGCTTTTTGGATTTCCATGACGCCAATGAGTAACCAAACTTAACAATGTATCTACTCTTTCCAAGTTTGTAGATAAGATAGTCTGAGGTAGATATAAGCTTTGCATTTACTTTAACTTTCCCGAATTTCATTTGTGGGATTATACTGAGTATGTTGTTGTTTGTTATTGTTGGACAGATTGCCAGTCTGAACACAACATAAAATCTGGTAATGACTTTGAGAACAGTAGTACTCATGAGAGACACTTTGAGTTTGTGCATAAATTGACTCAAAAAACCTTGAATACATAGACAATGTTGGGCATGGATATGGCAAAATGGAGCAAGCTTCTTACTCTCTTTGATAAGCTCTTGCATCCTCCAACAGTAGTGCAACTGTATACATCACATGTGGTGCTAATTGTATAGCTTTATCAAATTCATATGTTGTGAGATTTTGATTGAACTCCATTGGCTAGCCGCAAATCTGCAATTACGCTTCCTTAGATTCATCAAAATGTCAGTGTCATTTCTGACAAACTAATCAATGCCTACAAAGTATCTAAGTTCACCTTTATCCTAAACTCTGTTGAAGGTTAGTTTTAGTAGCCTGTATCAAGTCAGGATTCGAACCTATCACAAACAAATCATCTACCTATACAAATATAATCACCAGATTAGAACTCTTGTTTCTGTGAACAAAGAATAACTAAAATAACATTGCGTAAATCAAAGGTCCTTTAAAGCCATTGCAAGCTTCAGGTTCCACTGCCTCAATGCTTGTTTCACACCATAAAACCTCTACACCTTGAAATGTAGCTTCCGAAATGGTCTCCCGACTAGACATTAAGTTGGATGAGGATTTGCCTATAGCCTCAATAATTCTCCTTGAAATTCCTTTTCATATGCACACATGGAAATACTGAGACAAACTGTTACAAATATAGGTACACCTTTGGTTTTGGATACTACAACTGTGGGTAGAACTAGGCATAGCCTGGCTAAAGTTCGAGTTAAGGTGAATTTACTGAAACAATTACCTAGTAAAATTTGAATAGGCCTTGAAGACGTGGCTTCTCCTTTAAACAAATACTATTAGAAAATTGAATACGAGAACATTCTGAAGTATACAATGCATCGTAAGAAATGGGATCATAATGTGATGAACTGCAAGGTACTTCAAAAAATTAAAGCAAATGAAGGTAAACAGACAGTAAGAAATGTTAAAAATCAAGATGCTATTGCTGTGTTGATTGATATGTGTTATGGCTACATGAGTAACCAAAGTGAAAAGCCTCCACATACCATATGGTAAATGTGGTGGAATCACAGGGGATGAGGAAATAGAAAACAATGATCACAAGGATGCATGAACAATTCAGACAAATTACAACAAGATCAATGATAACAGTTGTTACACCTCGGACTTTTAGTATAAGATTTGGATCATTCTATGTATGTAACTGTTAACACCCCTCATGTGCTTCGAAATATCTTATAAGTGTAATTCTCGGATATCTCAAAATTCATGCATGATTTCAAAAATTCGACTTCATAATATTTTCATTCAGGGGGCAAAATTGAGTGAAAAAAGGTAGTCCTCGAATTTTAAAAGACCCGTAGCGAAAAATAATTTTCGCAACGGGAACGATTAGTGACAATGTAATGATCCATTGGGTTATTTTGGGCACTAGACATCAACTCATGGGTAAATTTTAAATAATTATTATAATTAGTGGTTAATGAATTAAGTTTTCTATTTATTTAATATCCTATATAAAACTTGACTCATATATTAAAAAAAGTAATCGGATATAATAGTTTGTATCATAACCTATTATTTATTTATTTTTTTTGTTAAAAAGGGGAAAGAAACGAGGGCTGTGAAAGTTGCTTGCGGGTCTCTCGCATCTTCAGGTAAATAGTCTAAGATTTTCGTATGTTATTGTTGATTGTGTGGCTAAGTGAAAACTATATAAAAAAATTCTAATCTGGCAGTAGTGGGAAAGTAGATAATTTTCTTGTATTGAATAATAGTTGAATCAAAAAGTGGTAACCAATAGAAAGATAAAGGTATAAGAAAAAGATCTGCACATTAAATTCCTATGGATGCTACTGTTTCTCTTTAAGCTTTATTATTAGAAACTATTTTTGATTGGCTTATGTTGTGCGGAAGTTTTTCTTTGTGCCAGCACACAATTTGCAGCCAACAAAGTACTAATTCTATATTGTTTACAGCTAACGTACACTAAACAAAGATTTTTTTGCTTCTTTTACCCATGACGTAATTAACTGCATTAGGTTCACCCATTTGCAAAACTACTGGAGGTGGGTATTAAGATAACATAAGGTTTGAGGTGATAAATTATGTGTATACAAGTTCATAATATTTTAGGTGTCAAAGGTAGTAACCTTTATCCACGTTAAGAAATTGGGGTTTAGGCCTAAAGTTCTTAAAATAAGGATTTAGCTTTTAGAGGCCTAGGCTAGAAATATAGTAATACGGATCTTTACGGACTCATATATTTATGAATAACACTTATTTAATATATTAGGAACGTTCAAAAGCTTTACGAAAGGGCAAAGCAAAATCCTGAACATTTGTGACACATGGTCGGCATTCAAGGTATGTTATGACTTTTTAGAATTTGTTGAATTATGTTTTTCTAATTTAAGATTAAATTCATAAAAATAGAGAATGGGTAAGGGTGAAAGACAAGGGGCCTCGTACCACGGTGTGACGGACATTGGTACGAGTATCAGTGTTATAAAGGAAAAGTTTATTACTATAGATGATGGATTGTAATCCAAGAATGCCAAAGCATATGGGCATTAGCGGGTGTAGTACAACTCAGTTTCTTTATGTGGTTGTATTTCTTTATTGAACCCATATATTTGTGATAGTGGAGGTGACTACATATTGTACCAAAATTTGTTGTGTTGTGAAGCATTACCATCCCTATATTATTGACGTTATATTGTGCATATGGATTGACATGAGAATGAGCGTGTGTTGGGACCACTGTTATAATCTAAGTTGGGTACGTTGAGATCGTCCGTGCTGGGGATGATAGATTTTGTGATAGTGCATTGAGATCATCCGCACAAATACATAGATACCATGTGTGTCGGTATATGGACCTCGTGAGTCCCCCATGGGCCATAAACCCTCGACATATTCCCGAGAGGTATTGTGTATATACGATTTAGAGATGACTTAGTATTTGAGGTATATCATTTTGTGGGGTTGCATTTCATCTCATTACACTCATCATTCTTGTAGATTGTGCTTTATTGGTGTTGGACATCATATGATATTTGATTACTTATATTTTGATAACACTTGATTGTTAAATATAATGCAGACTTACAAATTAAAAGATGATATATATATATATATATGTACACACACACACACACACACACTCCTATCACTACTTCTTCGTTGTTAGTCAATGAGACATACTAGGTACATATGGTTTCGTACTCATACTACACTTATTGCACTCTTTTGTGGTGTAGATTCAATTTCGAGTACGAGCGCATCCCGTGGAGCTGTTTGAGTCCAAGTTTGGATTATCCTATAGTTGTGGTGAGCTGCTTGACTATTCAATAGTCCTCACCTTCCTCTATCTCGTTAAATTATTCGATTTTTTCGTATTCAGACAAGATATTTCTTATATTTAGACTTGTCATCTTAGCTTCAGACTTGCACCACTATTTTAGAAGCTCATGTACTTATGACAGCAAATCTTGGGTGATATTTTAATTTTCCGCATTTTGTACTTATTGCAGACTTATTAGTGAGGGCATTCATTTGTTACTATCTTTCACTTTATATATTACATTGAATTAGTAACTTATTGGGTTGGCTTACCTATCGGCTGGGAGTATAGGTACCATCATGACTCATATTCTGGGGTCATGACAAATTTGGTATCAGAGCTATAGGTTCATCTGTCTTATAAGTACATGAGCAATATCTAGTAGAGTTTTGCAGATCAGTATGATGATGTCCATATTTATGTTTGAGAGGCTATAGGACATTTAGGAAACTTCTACTCTTACATTCTGTGTCGTGCAAATTTGCTTCTATTGAAGTTATAATCTTATTATCTCATTCTCTCACGGATGATGAGGACTCTTGCATCTCCGAGTGGTGATCAGGAGCCTATTTCTGTACCTGCTTTCGGTGTTACCACGTGGGGTAGAGGCAGGGAGCGAGGATGAGGTTGAGGAAGAGGCCACGCTATAACACATGTAGGAGGGCAAAAGCCAATAACCACCCAGTGTCATACTGAGGCAGTATTTCCAGATGCAGATGTGATTCACGAGGCTGTGCAGGGTCATATTGGGGAATATGGACCCTCTCAAGCTCCACCTGGTTTTATTGCCACTCCAGTGCTTTAGGATACTTTGGTTCGTATATTGGGACTCCTAGAAGGGATGGCTCAAGCAGGAACAATGTCAGTCCTCTCTGATGATTCACAAACTCGTATTGGAGGCCAAAATCCAAATCAGATGGTTGCTCCAGGTTTTTAGACTCCGGGTACTCAGCCAACTGCGGCTACAACTCCTTGTTTTGACATATGGCATTGTCGGATATTACACCATATTTGGCTAATAAACCTACTATAACTATGGATGAGCAAAAGATGTTTGGAAGTTTCAAGATGATGAATCCTCCAACTTACTTAGGTGGCCTAAATAAGGATGCACACGAGTTTATAGTCAGTTGTCATGAGAGATTGCACAATCTTGTGTTGGTGGAGTCTCATGGACTTGACTACACGACGTTTCAGATAGTTGGCCTGCCAAGCAGTGGTAGAGATATTATATTAGTAGTAGGCCAGCTGGATCACCTTCACTTTCATGGAGTCAATTTACTCAGGTATTTCTAGATAAGTTTGTTCCACGCAGTGAGAGAGAGTGAAAAAGGGCCGAGTTCAAGAGTTTACAGCAAAATGGGATGTTAGTTGCATAATATGAGGTTAAATTTCATGCCTTGGCTAGGAATGCTTCGATGATACTTCCTACTGAGGATGAGAAAGTTAGAAGGTTTATTGATCATTTGGATTCACATGGGAGTTTCTCAGGTTGCTGCTTCTGGTGCTATTTTTCAAAGAGTGGTAGATGCTGCAAAGGAGTTAGAGATGATTCAGCGTGAGGGAGTTGAGCAACGTGAGGACAAGAAGGCCCGTCATTCGAGTGATTATGGTAATATTCCACCCAGGAGTCGAGGTTACTCAGGGAGAGGTCACCACTCTCAGTCTAGCAGAACTATTCATGCTGCTATGCCAAGGTTAGGAGTTGATCATGTTGGGTATAATACCTCTAGCTCAGTGCATACTTCTCAGTGTTCATCTTCTAGATCCTTAGGTCGTGGAAGGTATGCTGGTCATTCAGGTTTCTCTCATCATCCTACTCTTCGTTGCATCTGTTTTGAGTGTTGTGATATAGGACATTTTGTGAGAGATTCCCCAGGATTGGTCGTGGTGGTTCACATCAGGATTCTTATGCTTTTACTTCCAAGACTGCACAACCTTCGACTGGCGGAGGTGCACAGAGTGGTAGAGGTGGTTCTTATTTGGGTAGAGGTGGTACTCATTCTAGTCGACTTGGTGGTCGTGGAGGTTCCTAACCTACGGGTGGTCGTGCACAGTGTTATGCTTATCCAAGTAGGCCAAAGACGGAGACTTCAGATGCTATTATCACTGTATTATTTGACCTAGACTCTACCTACTCTTATGTGTCCATATATTTTGCTTCAAGTTTGGATATGCTATGTGAGTCTCTTGATTTTCCAGTATATGTTTCTACTCTTGTTGGGGATTCGATAGTGGTAGATCGGGTGTACCAATCATGCATAGTTACTTTGATGGGTTATAACACCCAGGTGGATTGAAGGTGTTAGATATGATAGACTTTGATGTTATTCTTGGGATGGATTGGTTGTGTCCTTACCATGCTATTTTGAATTGTCATGCTAAGACGGTTACATTAGCTATGCCTGGGATTCCTACTATAGAGTGGAAAGGTTCTCTTAGTTATGCTCCAAAAAGGTTGATATCATTTCTTAGGGCTCGTTGACTGGTGGAGAGAGTATGTTTGGCTTACATGGCATATATTCAGGATACCGACATTGAGACTCCTACGCTTGAGTCTATTTTAGTAGTGAGTGAGTTTCCAAAGGTCTTTTCGACAGACCTACTAGGTATTCCACCTGATCGTAACATTGATTTTTGTATTGATCTAGAACCAGACACTCAACCTATTTCTATTCTACTTATGTATGACACCAGTCGAATTGAAAAAGTTGAAAGAGTAGTTGTAGGATCTATTGAGCAAGGGATTCAGTAGGCCAAGTGTATCTCCTTGGGGTGCTCCAGTCTTGTTTATGAAGAAGAAGGATGGATTGAATCACATATGTATTAACTACTGGCAGTTGAACAAGGTGACAATAAAAAATAAGTACCCAATACCTTGTATTGATGATTTATTTTATCAGCTTTAGGGTGCTTCTATTTTCTCCAAGATTGACTTAAGATCAAGTTATCATCAATTGAAGATTAGGGGTAAGGATATTTATAAGACAACCTTTCGGACATGTTATGCCATTACGAGTTTCTGGTAATGTCTTTTGGGTTGACTAACACTCCAACAACATTTATGGACTTGATAAATAAGGTGTTGAGACAGTATTTGGATTCCTTCGTTATTGTCTTCATAGATGATATATTGATATATTACCGTAGTAGAGAGGAACACGAGCATCATTTAGGGATTGTACTTGGAATTCTGAAAGAGAAGTAGCTCTATGAAAAATTTTCAAAGTGTGAATTTGGGCTTAGCTCAATGACATTGTTAGGACATGTGGTGTCCAACGAGGGTATTATGGTGGATCCTAAGAAGATTAAGGAAGTTCGAGATTAGGCCAGCCCCAATTTAGTTACTGAGATATGGAGTTTCTTAGGCCTTGCAGGTTATTATCGGCGATTTGTGGAGGGGATCTTATCCATAACATCTCCGCTGACTAGATTGACCCAGAAGAGTGTAGCTTTCTAGTGGTCTGATGAGTGTAAGGTAAGTTTTCGAAAGCTTAAGGCCTCATTGACTACTGCTCCAATATGGAATCTACCCATTGAGGGAGAGAATTTTATTGTATATTGTAATGCTTCTCGAGTTGGTCTTGGTTGTGTATTGATGCAAAAGGGGAAGGTGATAGCTTATGCATTGAGGCAGTTGAAGGTTCACGAGAAAAACTACCCTAGTCATAACTTGGAGTTGGAAACTGTAATGTTTGCATTGAAGATTTAGAGGCATTATCTTTATGGTGTACATTGTGAGCTATTCACAGATCAACATAGTCACTAGTATATATTCAACCAGAAGGATCTCAATTTGAGATAGCGGAGATAGCCAGAGTTACTCAAGGACTATGATATGACTATCCTTTATCATCCAGGTAAGGCAAATGTGGTAGCAGATGCCTTGAGTTGAAAAACAATAAATATGGGTAGTCTGGCCTTGTTACAGGTTGGAGAGCATCCTTTGGCTTTGGATGTTCAATCCCTAGCCAATAACATTGTGAGGCTGGATATTTCAGAATCTAGTAAGGTTTTGGCTTACATGGAGGCAAGGTCATCCTTATTGGAGCAAATTCGTGTTCAACAATTTGATGATGATAATTACATAAAATTCGAGACAAGGTGTTGAAAGGCGAAGCCAAGGAGGCAATGCTTGATAGTGAGGGAGTTTTGAGGATAAAAGGTCGTATTTGTGTTCCTTGAACTAGTGATTTGACTAGGTTGAGTATGGAGGAGGCCCATAGTTCGAGGTATTCTATTCACCCGGGGCCTACTAAGATGTAACATGACTAGAAACAACATTGTTAGTGGTGTCGTATAAAAAGGGACATAGTAGATTTTGTGTCTCGTTATTTGAAATGTTAGCAAATAAAGTATAAACACCAAAATCCTGGAGGTGTGACTCAGACGATGCTCATACCTGAGTGAAAGTGGGAGCGCATCACCATGGACTTTGTGGTAGGGTTGCCATGAACCTTGGGTAAGTTTAATGCCATATGGGTCATTGTGGATCGATTGACTAAGTCTGCACACTTTATACTAGTTCAGACTAGTTATAATTCAGAAAAGCTAGCCAAGATCTACATTAAGTAGATAGTTCGCTTGCATGGGATACCTATTTCTATTATTTCAGATCGTGGTACACAATTTACCTTTCGCTTTTGGTGGTCTATGCAGAAAAAGATAGGTACTCGAGTGGATCTTAGTACAATATTTCACCCTCAGACTGATGGTCAGTCAGAGTGTACTATTCAGGTTCTTGAGGATGTGTTGCAAGCTTGTGTTATTGACTTTAGTGGTCATTGGGATCAATTTTTACTTTTGGCGGAGTTTGCATACAATAATAGTTACCATTCAAGCATTCAGATGACATCATTTGAGGCATTGTATGGTAGGAGGTATCGATCTCCTATTAGGTGGTTTGATACATTCGAGGTTAGGCTGTGGGGTACAGATTTGCTGATGGAGTCCTTAGACAAGGTCAAATTGATTCAAGACACGCTTCTTATGGATCAGGTAACAGAGTTATGCAGATAGAAAGGTTGCGATTTGGAGTTCATGGTTGGAGGAGGGTTCTATTGAAGGTTTCATCCATAATGGGTGTGATGAGGTTTGGAAAAAGGGGTAAGTTGAGCCCAAGGTTTATTAGACCTTTTGAGATTGTTGAGCGTATTAGGTAAGTTGCTTATCTGTTGGCTTTGCCACCTGCATTATCTAGTTTTCACCTTGTATTTCATATAGGATGCTAAAGAAGTATCATGGGGATGGTGCTCATGTGCTCCAATGGGATTCGGCATTACTTGACAAGAATTTAACTTATGAGAAGGAGCCGATAACCATCTTGGATAGAAAAATTTAAAAGTTGAGGTCAAAAGAGATTGCTTCGGTGAATGTTCAATGGAAGAATCGTCCGATTCATGAGGCTACTTGGGAGATTGAGTTAGATACGCGGATAAAATAATTCCATCTTTTCAAGAATTCAGGTGCGTATTATTCTTATACTATTCGAGATGAACGTTTTTTAAGTGGTAGATAATGTAATGACCCATTAGGTTATTTTGGGCACTAGACACCAACTCCTGGGTAAATTTAAATAATTATTATAATTAGTGGTTAATGAATTAAGCTTTTCTATTTATTTAATATCCTACATAAAACTTGACTCATATATTAAAAAATATTAGTGGGATATAACAGTTTGTATCAGTACTTATTATTTTTTTTTTAAAAAAAAAGGGAAAAGAAACGAGGGTTGTGAAAGTTGCTTGCGCCGTCTCTTGCATCTTTAGGTAAATAGTCTAAGATTTTCGTATGTTGTTGCTGATTGTGTGACTAAGTGAAAACTAGATATAGATATTCTAATCGTGTAGTAGTAGGAAAGTAGATAATTTTCTTGTATTAAATAATAGTTGAACCAAAAAGTAGTAACCAATAGAAAGATGAAGGTATAAGAAAAAGATGTGCACATTAAATTCGTATAGATGCTATTGTTTCTCTTATGCTTTATTATTAGAAATTCTTTTTGATTGACTTATGTTGTATGGAAGTTTTTCTTTGTGCCAGCACATAGTTTGCAACCAACAAAGTACTAATTCTATATTGTTTACAGCTAACATACATTAAACAAAGATTTTGTTTTGGTTCTTTTACCCATGACGTAATTAACTGCATTAGGTTCACCCATTTACGAAACTATTGGAGGTGGGTATTAACATAACATAAGGTTTGGGGTGATAAATTATGAGTATACAAATTCATCATATTTTAGGTGTAAAAGGTAGTAACGTTTATCCAAGTTAAGAAATTGGGGTTTAGGCCTAAGGTTCTTAAAATAAGGATTTAGCTTTTAGAGGCCTAGGCTAGGAATATAGTAATTCGGATCTTTGCGGACTCATATACTTATGAATAACGCTTCTTTAATAGATTGAGAATGTTCAGAAACTTTACGAAAGGGCAAAGCAAAATCTTGAAGATTTGTGACACATAGTCGGCATTCAAGGTATGTTAAGACTTTTTAGACTTCATTGAAGGACTTTTTTCTAATTTAAGATTAAAAAAATAAAAATAGAGAATGGGTAAGGGTGAAAGACGGCGGTCTTGTACCAATGGTGTGACGAGTATTGGTGCAAGTATCAGTGTTATAAAGGAAAAGTTTATTACTATAGATAATGGATTGTAATCCAAGAATGCCAAAGCATATGGGCATTAGCTGGTGTAGTACAACTCAGTTTCTTTATGTGGTTGTGTTTCTTTATTGAACTCGAATATTTGTGATAGTTGAGATGACTACATGTTGTACCAATATTTGTTGTGTTGTGATGCATTAACATCCCTATATTATTGATGTTATATTGTGCGTATAGATTGACATAATATTGAGTGTATGTTGAGATCACTGTTATAATCTATGTTGGGCATGTTGATATCATTCGTGCTGGGGATGATTGATTTTATGTTAGTGCATTGAGATCGTCTGCACAGACACATAGAGAAGGTCCTTGTACATATATGTACCTCACGAGTCCCTCATAGGTCACAAACCCTTGACATATTCTCGAGAGTATTGTGTATATACGATTTAGAGATGACTTAGCATTTGAAGTATATCATTTCATGGTGTTGCGTTGCATCTCACTACACTCTTCATTCTTGTTGATTGTGCTTTATTGATATTAGATATCATGTGATATTTGATTACTTCTATTTTGATAACACTTGATTGTTAAATATAGTGCAGACTTACAAAATTAGAAGATGATATTTATATATTCACTACTTCTTCGTTGTTGGTCAATGAGACATACTGGGTACATGTGGTTTTGTACTCATACTACATTTGTTGAACT
>JAOTQJ010183420.1:0-63387 GCA_025642045.1 Solanum sejunctum | reverse complement strand
CCCCTCCCCCCCCAACAAATACAAAAAAAAAATAAAAATTTTATTTTTTAAAAAAATAATTTTTTTAAAAAAATTCAATTTTTTACTCTACCAAGGGGATGCTCCTATGCGTAATCGGTTCTATGCTCTTCAAAGGAGGCAAGAAGTAGATGAGGTGCCCGATGTTGCTACCGGTAAGTTGAAATTTCCTAGACTTTGATGTGTGTGTCTTGTTGGGGCCGGTGTGCCATTGTTTCTTCCCTTATTCTCTTGGTTGCTAGTGGGCTTCTTGTGTGTCTCGAGTTGTGATATGAACCTTTTGGCGTCTATCTCTTGGTTGAGTATATGGTTGCTAGAAAATCCATAAGTATTGATCCATGTTCATTTGTCATTAGGTCTAGCCTTGTGACTTATTGGAATTGGTGTGGTGGTTTTGATGTTATACTTGAGATGGAATAGTTGCATGCATGGTGTGTCTCCATGGATGGTAGGACCTGTAGAGTTAGATCCCGACTCCCTATGAACCTGTCTTTGAGTGAGGAGTTGTCAAGTGGTAGCAAAAGAGGTAGGTCCATTTTTGTCTTGAGGTTTAATTGATCTCTAAGGGTTGCGTTTGTTCTCATTGCATAGGAGTCTTGTTATATGATCTTGGTTGAACTTAGCTTGATATGTTGGAGGTCTTGGGGTAGTTTAGCTACTTGCATGACATGCTTCCAATAGGTGTAAAACCCATAAGGTTGTAATATGATGGTTGAGGATGGTTGGTCTATGTAGGCAATTACAATGGGTTAGTCGCTTCACCAAGGTTGATCTTTGGTTTGAGCTTGGTCCCCAAGTGAGCATTATTGGTAATAATGAAGTTGTTTGGTTGATTTATGCATTGACTATGTTTATGGGTCCCTAGAATAAGATCTTAAGACCCTAACTTTATATGATTGTGGTGACCTCTAGTGATGAGGTATTGATTTGTTTAGAGCTTGTGTATCATTTGGGGGTAGTATTTCAAGTCTTAGAGGATGAGAGGTTGTTTGCTAAATGTGGTAAGTGTGCACTGTAAATAGCAAGAAGGTGGTCAGAATTTTTTAAGGGTTATGATATGAGTGTGCATTAGTTTTTCCTGTAAGGCTAGTGTTGTGGTTGGTGCTCTAAGTAGGGTGCCCATGGGTAGCTTAGCATATGTGGATAATGGTGGCAAAGAGAAGACTAGTGGGGTCAATCGGTTAGTTAGATTGGAAGTAGGTTGAGGAAAGTTGAGAACGGTAGTGTAGTGTTCTTGGTAGACCCAAATCTTCTTTGGTTGAGAAGGTCTAGTTTAACAAGGCCTTGATTCCATCTTATTAGGGTTGGAAGTTTTAGGTGGAGAGATGGCAGAATGAGGGTTGTCTTCCAAGGAGAAGATGGTGGTTCGTGGCAACAAGTGGAATAGGTGTGGTTAAGGTTGACAAAGAGTTGTAGTTGTGAGCCCTCTTAGAGTGTAGAGGAAGTTTGTAAGGTTGCATTTGGATAGGAGTTGGCTATGTCATGGTTCATTCATATTTTTATGCTTCTAGGTTGATGGGGATATGTTGGTGATTGTAGTGCTATAGTACTCCTTGAATTTGTGGGTGTTATGATGGAAGAGTTGACTTATGAGGAGGTCCGATGGAGAAGTTGTGTGATAATGAGTGAAGATTGATTGATAAGGCTATGGTATTCATTAAAGCTCCTTGGAAGGTTCATCTAGTCGAAGGTGTCTCTCTGGGAGTGGGCATAAAGAAGCGATATCCACATCTCTTTCACTCTATTCAAGCTTAAGATGATATGTCAAGTCCTTTCAATGATTCCAAGTCTTATGTTTTAGTCCCTATGTCATTCGTGTGTATTCATTTTTAAGTTGACAAGTTTATGATGATTTTACACTTATATTGAATCTTGAAAATGGTGTTTTTAAGGTAATGTTGCATTTTTCTTGGGGCTAATTTGTTGATGATCACTCTTGTCTTGTATGTCCCTTTTACATTCGGGGATGAATGTTCCCAAGGGGAAGATATTGTAACAACACCAAAAAGTGCTCAAAAAGTGCCTCGAAAGTGTACGAAATCGTAATTTTTATATATCTAAAAATTCATTCATTATTTTAAAAATTGGACTTCATATTCTTGTTTAGGAGGTCAAATTGAGTGGGAAATGGGTCTAACCCAAATTTTAGAGCAACCGTATCAAAATTCAAAAATCGCAAAGAATGCAATTTAGGAGGGTCAACTTTGAAGGGGCATATCTCTTAGTACACAATGAACTGGGTGGCCGACGACATAGCAGATTATATCCTTTTAAATTAGCTTTCCAATGCACTTAGTTTCACCTCATTCCGAGTTCAAATGAAGGATTTATGCGCATTTTTGTATAACTCGTTTGTGCAGAAAATGCAGATTCTAGTGGGGTTTTTGTGTCGCCTCCGCGATGCACTCCTGTTATTTTTGGTGCCTGTTTTAATTTTTTTGGTTCAAAACTTATAAGTCTTGGGCCTAAGGGTTCCCACACTTGAAAATATGTACTTAGCCTTATTTCACCCTCATATCATCCTAAACATTCCCCAATAGTCACTCAAATACGTAGACTCATATTTCACCCTAATTTCAAGTTCCAAACTCAAGACTAATCTTAGGAATTTCATCAAGGATCTCATTCAAGTTTTTAGTCTCCATTTTCAATATTCTTCAAGGTTTCTCCAAAAGCTAAGGTATGTAGTGTTGAACCATTGGGTCCTTTCACCCATATTGACTAAGCCTCATTTTTACTAATATTGCATGATTTAAAGTTGATTTACATGTCGGTCTTGTATATTCAGAAATTCACTGCATAGTAATTTTAGTTCATGAAAGTATGGTTATTTTAACAAGTTTTGAGCTCTAAATCTTGGATCTAATGTTGGATTTGATGAGGGGTTTTGATGTGAATGTCTTGGGGGTGTTGCAAGGTGTTGATTGATAGTTTTACTATAGATTTTCTTGCATGATTTCATCTATAAATTTCATGGTCTTTTACCCCATCACCCCTCTAAGTGTTCTAATAAAATGTCCGACTAGGATTTATTGAGGAATTGAAGGTCCAATACATGTCTTATGAGTTGAATAGTGTTATAATGAGTATATGATGATGAAATGATGATGGAATAATGATGAAACAATGGTATGCATATGATGTATAATGAAGAGAGAAAATGTAGGTATATGATGATTTTATGATGATGAAAGTATGTTGTACATGTGTTGAATTCATGAAAAGCATCAATGATGTTGCAAGATGATTGCCTTGTTGAGGGGGTACCAAGCCTCAATCATCTTGTTGAAAGGGTACCAAGTCTCAATCACCTTGACAAGGGGGTACCAAGCCTTGATTGCCTTGTTGAGGGGGTACTAAGCCTTAATAAACTTGTTGAGAGGGTGCCACACTTTCATGATGGGATATGAAGGCTCACATAACTTGTTGAGGGGGTATCAAGCCTCAATCACCATTCAAGGAATAGTGTGCCTTGGAGTTTGAAAGTAGTTCACTTAGTCTGTCCTTCACAAATGATATCTTATATGAGCATAAGTTACTTAAGCATGTTTTACTTATGCGTTGATCATACATGTTATATTGCTATGTCATGCCTATTGTCTATTGTTATGCATGTTGATTATGAAGCTTATCTCTTGTCGCATTGCATCTCGCATACTTAGTACATTCAAATGTACTAACGCATACTTTTGCCTACATGATATCACCAAGTAGGAACCGAAGCTCAATTTGGTCATCACCCTCCTCCATATAGCTAGTGATATCCAATCAAGCTAGTTGGTGAGTCCTCATGTCCAGGGGTGATATCTATGTTCTTTTGCTATGTATTTAAGACTAACTTTCCTTTTTGGTATACTTAACTATAAGGGTGAGCTCGGTTGCTTGTCTTTGACCCCGCTAAGTTCTATGTTAGAGGTATTGTTGGACAAAGATATATGTTTGAGCTTTGACTCACTTATCATATCCAAGATACTTAAATATAATTCTCATTCCTTGAGTCCTAATTCCCCTTGTTTATATTTCTTGTGTTGTTATGTCTTGCTTCCGTGACCAAAGGATGTGTGATGATATGCTATGAGGCTTGTTTGAGGTTCCTTCGGGTTCCCTATTTGCCGATCACATTGGGTCATGACAATTGCCATACACCACTCCTCATTCTTGGGGTACTGCACTGTGTTGTTGCACAATGTACCTTTCTGACATTAGTTCAATTGAGTCGACATCTGACCAAACTGCTTCTCCAGCTGCTTGATAGCAACAAAATTAGACTCGATTTCTGGTTAATGCTAGAGATGTTAGATTTTATTTCCTTCAAGGTCTTATCCTAAGTATCTGTCTTCTTTAACAGTCAGTTGAACATCTCCTTGATTTGAGAGCTATATGTACTAGAGTATCAATTAGTGGTGGCACATACAGATCATTTCTATAACTATCTCTACATCCCCATTCAATATCTCTTTCTTTGCCCCTGTTCTTGTCCTAATAGCCATTTTGATTTTTGTCTCTGAAGGTGCCTTCCCTATTAATGTTTCAACTTTAGTTTCCTTGACCTTGGAATCAATAATTCAGATTAGACCCTTGGGCTTGGTCCAAAAACCCACCATCTGATCAATGACGAAGCAAGTGTCCTCCTCATGCTAAGGCTCCTCGTATATGGGTGCTCATGGATGTTGATGAGCTACTGCGTTTACATGTTTCTGGCTCTGCTTCATCAACAACCCCACATTAGTGCTAATCTAAGAAAGCTCTTGCATCATCTTCTCATTTATCTTTGCCTTGGCTAAACTAGTACTGATTGAGAACAAGCTTTTAGTTGTTAAATTTGTCTCTCATCCTCCATGTACGATTCATCTTGACCACTCTCTCCAACCTTTCAGCTATTGCTTGAAATGGAAAATCTAAAAAAGAGCCTTTTATTATAGTTTCAGCAACAACTTGGCTATTTTCATCCAGGGCTCAATAGAAGATTTCCACCAAGGTGCCATCGATGATCTTATTTTCAGGGAAACTCCTCAAGCACTTTTTGAACCTCTCCCATGTAGTGATAATCAAATCACAAGGTAATTGCTTAAAGTTGTTGATATGGTCCTTCAATTTCAGCTTCTTTGACCTTGGAAAGAACCTCTCAAAAAATGCCTTCTACTTTCTTCCCAGCCTGGGATTGAACTCAGTGGGAGCTCATATAACTATAGAATTGCTTTGCCTATTAGAGACAATGAGAAGACATAGAGCCCAATAACATCTATGGACAGATTTTGACTTCCCATCATACTCTTGTAGACGAAGACAAATGGTTATGTGGATCCTCTGATGGTAGGCTTGCAAAAAACCTGTGATTTTGTAACATTTGGAGTAATCCACTTGAAATAATGAACTTTGTGTTATCCGTAATGGAGGTAACATAATAGCTCTAGTGACATCCATCACTATAGGATCAAGCCTATATTGATTTCATATGTTTGCCATCACTTGAAGATCCTGTGGTAGTGGGATATTATTATTATTGTTCTAGTCCAGTGCTACATTTGTTGCAGTACTTACAACATTCTTCGCATTGTTCTGGGCCATTCTTTTTAGTGTCTTCTCGATCTCAGGGTCAAATTGAGTGAAAGGTTTTGCACAACTATGAGTGTTGTGCATATACTACATCTACACATTATAATATAACAAAAACAATAAGAAACATAAAAAGGAGGGAAATAAGGATTAGTTCCTGAATTACTTAAATTAAACCAATTTAAAGTTGTATTCCCTAGCAATAATAAATCTTCATGTCACCAAGCTACACCTCTTTTTTGACGGTTTAAGAGGTCATTGTCAAGATATATAACCTAACCAAGGTTCGGGTTAAATTTCACCAGGAATATCATCTAGAATCAGAATAATTGCAAGCAAGTTGAATGAATTAACCTACTTTATCTCCCGAAAAGGGAGGGGTTTGTAATTACAGGAAAATAATCCTAAATTAGAAGTAATTGTTGTGAAACCAGTGAGAGAAGTAACTAGAGTATTGTGTTCCCCATGAATTCCTAACTTAGTATTAGTAGCTAATTGTAATCTTTTCAAGTGTGTAGCATGCAGAACAGTAAGTTAAGTTTACCATACCCTTTGATCCAAGTGAAAGGTAAATTTCACTACTTGATTTGATCCATCCTACAGTGAGACATTACTAACCCTTACCTATTGTTCCAGTACAACCTCCCCTTGATCCAATTTGGTTGATCAAACAATAGGGATCACATTGAACCCTGTTAATTAATCTCTTTTTCTATTCATTACTACCTTGATCCAGTCGGTAAGAATTAGGTGGTTCTAACTTTAGCCACTGCTAAAAATAAATCAAAATGAAGAATTAATTAATACATCACTTTCCAAGAATTACGAATTAACCAGTTTTATCTTGTTGGTTCTTTATGGTTCTCACAACCCTAGTTGTATATTTAGCTATGCATAATAATTTTAGATGAAAGAATCATGATATAGAATAACATATTTAAGCACTTACAGTGATAAAGTTAAGAACAAGCAATCCCAAATTCTTCACTAGAAATAACAAAGTTATGTTTTCCAATGTAAAAAATCACAAATTATGATGTCACTCAGGTGTTTCTTAGTTCTCTCGTGTGTCTCTCTCTATCGAAAACACCTAAAAAAGATCTATTTATAATGATTAAAATACAAATCCAAAATGGAATAGGAAAATTGGATTTGGCAATTTCCACGGACTGGGTTACGGGCCATACAAAGTTTCACGCCCCATACATAGGCTTCATACTCTACTATCTTCAATACTTGGCTTCACCTCTATGAGACCTTTCTATGGGCCATATTAAGACTTATGTTCTATATAGGGTTTCTCCTAACAACTCTTCTAAAACTTGGCAAAATATGATCCTCAAGGTACGAAACTAATCCACAACTCATACAATCTTCTATGCCTCATCGAACAGTTAGTGGAAGCAACTTCAGAAAATAGGCCCTTCATTAGATCTTACCCATGAAACCCCTCTACAACTAATGGAAGTATCTATGGCCCATAGAGTGTCTAGTAGTTCCTCAAAAAATTAGCTCTATAGCACTTTGCCCAAAATCATGCCATATCTTGTAATCCTGAAAATAAATATAAAAACACATCAAACCCACTAACATCACTTTGAGAAAATACAAAATTCTAAGTTTTAAGCATCAAAAGTGTTGTATTTTGATAACACATCAACACCCTCAACTTAAAATTATTACTTGTCCTCAAGTGATTGGCTCACTCTACATAAGCTGTATAGAAGCACACGTACCTTAATCTGATTGCATACATCATCTCTAAATCAAGCACATACACCCACACTAACTCATCAATGCATATCAGATGGTCATCAAACAAACTAATGCAGATCGATATATGTAGTAGTGCAACTATGACAATCAAGGTAATTGTAAATCAGCAATAATTACTGAAATAGCCTAGAATCAATAGTGCAATGCAAGGGCCTTCATAAAAAGAAATTACATATCGTACTCATGATAATATTTTCAAATTTGGTGCTTGGGACTAAAAATAACCACTCAACTCACAATTGATTTCAAACGTAGTTCTCAATACTATATGCTTGCCCCTATAATAATAACTATGACCTTCTACTACTTGGAATAAGATCACTATAGGACTTTCTTGGCTTATAACGTAGGCACATGGGGCTTTGGTATGATGTTTTAGGAACATAATGATTAATGACCCTTCTTGACACTACATTACTCTATAATTTGCCCTACCATCACTGTTATATTTCAACTCATTCTTCCTTTATCCTATTTCAAACTTTTCTAGGTGCCTTACTCACATTTTTAAATATTGCCTTTTATTTTCACATTCTTTTTCTTTCTAGTTCATTTGTTTAGACATCTATTCATTTTTCTTGCACCCATAGCATATTCCCCCCCTTTCATGTATCACTAGCTTCCAACCCATTTAGTGTGATTTCTCTTATTCCAGACACCTTTAACTTAAGCTTTTGGCCTAAGTTGAGGTGCACAATATCCAATGTATGAATTAGGGCCACTTTTGGTAGCCATCCTCAACTTTAGCTTTTTTCCTCAATCAAGGTCCACAATATTCAAGGAAGGACCAGGGCCAAATATAGGATTTTATATTCAACAAGACTAGGTTACTTAGGTGTTTACAAATAAAAGGTTTCATGTAAAACTCAAACATTAGGATCAAGGTTCACGACCCAAGCCTAGGGCCTATATGTGACACAGCAAATGGGAAACCCGAAGAAAATCCAAATAAGCCTCTTAGCATATTGTTTGCACATCATTGGTTGCGGAAGCATAAATAAACAACAAGCAAGTAACGAATAATTCTAAGGGAAGCGAAACTTTAGACTCAACCTATGGGGATGTTATAGGGAAGAGGATTTTCATGAATCATACAACAAATAAAGTCTAAGGAGCGGGTAAGTATGACTCACGCTATGGGGATGTTTTAGGGACTTGGGACTTCCATCTCATTATCAACATACAACAAGAATGGAAGGGAATAAAGGGACTAAGGGGAGTTTTTCATAACTACATGGTATTAATAATAGCCAAGCTCAATACATAAATATCCATATCCAAAAACACCTCTAATACGAATGAAACGGGGGCCAAGACATCTCCTGGGTTCATCCTCAAAAGATAAGTACCCAAAAATAGTCAAGTCTTAACAAAAGCATAAAAGTAAAGTAGATATTATCCCCGGAGTGGAGGACTCACCAATAGCAGTCTTCGAACGATCCGGCTAGCCACATCGAGGAGGAGGATGCATAGGACTTAGGGCTATAGCTATGAGTGTTACAGACGATCTAATGAGAGGAATGAAAGTGATTGACAAAGGAGCTCCTATAAGTGTTGCAGTCGGCTTCGGTCCCTACATAGTTATATCATATAGGTAAAAAGTATACATTAGTACTTTGAATGTACTAAGTATGTGGAATGCAATGCAACAAGGGAGTATAATCCAAAATTTAACAATATGAATATTCATAGTCAATGGATATAAGCTCAATATGACATGAATGATGAATGCTTTAGCTAATATATGCATGAAGAATAATTAAATCATGTGACATATCATATACATGTGGGAAGGGAACATAACCAACAAACAAGACCAAGTGACCTACTACTTGGAACCCCGGTATTCACTCTATATCAAAAAAGGAGTGGTCTACTTTGCCAAGGTAAACCACACGCTCACCTTATGATATAACCTTTGCAAAGAGTGTTGTCAAATACCCCTTACCTTATGGCATGACCTTTTTGGAGGGTTTTGCAAGATATCCTTACCTTATGGTATAGCCTTTTCGATAGGTACCATAAGACATGTTGACCTTATGGCATGACCTTTTCGTTAGGTATTAAGATATGTCCTTACCTTACGATACAATCTTTTTGATAGGGATTACAATGTAATATACCTTATAGTATGAACTTTTCGGTATATATAACATAATACCCTATGGTGGCACATAGTTATGGGATAATGGCTACCATCCAAGGTCCGCTCGGTGCTAGGTCGACAATCTCACGGAATACTTAATTCATATATATATATATATATATATATATATATATATATATCTTACATTATTTAATAACTCATGGTAGCGTCGTAAGAGTAGATCATCAAACTATCACATCATCATATCAAGAAAGAGTTTCATATCATTCATATACTTGTAACATTCTCATGAACTTATAGCATGCATAGTAGCCCTTCAACATTTATAATATTCATAATTCACCTGTCTTATAATAAGACTCTCATAAATAAGGATCTAGTCAAATACTTTATTCAAAATGTAGTGGGTAATATACACATAAGCTTGAAATCAAGCAATTCAAGAGTATAGAACATGAGAGGAGTAAACTCAATTCATTTTAAAGTCATTCAAGTCAACCCACCAACATTATAGTAAAACCCCATTTTGGGTATCATGAAATCCAACTAAAATCCACAAGTTCTTTCATAGCTTTTCGTAGTATCATAGAGTATATAACTTTAATATCATAAAATCTATAACAATATCAAACTCGAATGGTGTAAGCATAATAAAGTCATTAATGGTGTAAGCATAATAAAGTCATTAATGGTGTAAGCATAATAAAGTCATTACTTGAAGAATTTAAACTTAAATCATGTGTCAATTAACCATAAAGTATTCAACCTTAAAATCCTAAAATTTGATAAAGAGAGAAGGATTGACTTCATGGGTGGAAGAATCCCTATGAATGACATCCACATACCTTAATCTTGGATTTTTCTTGAAGAAAGACTTGAGGAAGACTTGGGTTCTTACAATTCCAAAGCAAGTTCTTGAGATATCTTGAATTTAGATGAGGGAATTATGAGGAATTAGAAGGACTTCTCGGAGGGGTTTTGAGTATTCTAGGGCTTGAAAATGGCTGAACAGTAAGGTATTCCCAGTATATAGGCATAGGGTTATTACCCAATCGCCCTTAAGTGAAAACTGAAAATTCAAAATTTTTTTGAACTAGTCCGTGATAAGTCCACAATGCAAGCTTGTAGCGGAGTAGTACATTTTCATACGAAGTTTTAATTTTTTCCTATTTTAGCCCAGGAATAGGTTTAGGCCATTTTGCACTAGTGGACGACAAGTTCATATTGCGGACTGGTCACATACTTTTCTGGTTAAGCCCCGAATCACCTAAAAAATTATTTTTTACTATAGGTCATCTAAAAATCGAAAACCATCCTTTTTTACACAATTTTGCCCCCTAAAAATGAATATGAAGTCAGATGCAAAATCATGCACGGATTTTGAGATATTCAAAATATACACTATAGGGAATTTTTTCGAGATGCATGAGAGGTGTTACACAAGGATACATCAAGAATTTGGTTAGCTTTTTAGGCTAAGTGGACCAATATGAACAACAACCTAACATCCTTTCCTAACCAACTAACCTACAATCTAAATCAGAGTAACAGGGCAAATTTTGAATTGAAACACAATATAAGAATTAAGGAAAGAAGCGCTTACACACATGGTACTGACTACACTATTAACATAGACTCTTTGATCATGCTTTTCATCAAAATTAAACCTCACTTGTTTGAACAAGCACTGTAAACCATCGATTTCACATGGTTGTTATCAAGACTACCTAACAAAAATTTGATGGGTATAATTTTTCACAAAAACTAACATATGCCATAGACTTTAACAAGATATGATACTAGTACTACTTACACATCCAAAACGTGCCAGTTCTACAGAAAATAAATGTCCTTAAGGAAAGAACATAGGAAAGAAAACCCCTCATACTTAAACTTCACCGAGGTCTATAACTACCCATAACCCATTGGAAAGAGTTCGCATTGTCCTCAATGCAAAAAAAATATGACTAAATCAAAGGATAAAGTCTAAAAAAATATACATAGGTGCCTAAGCACCAGTCTTGGAGTGTGCCTGACCACTTTTAACCTGCCTGATTGTTTCTTTAATAGCGGCAACATATTTAGAGGGTCTAGCACCGTTCACCTTCTCTAACCATCGTGCTTGTTAGGCCTCCTAATATGCCATGGAGCGAAGTCTCACAACCTTGAACTACTCCAGCTCTGTCAACTCTGCCTCTTACCTTACAGCATCTGGATCATCATTCTTTAGGTGAGACCTCTTCCCGAGGGCAGGTAGTGGTGTCTCCATAGGGCCAAATATATCAACAATTGCCTCACTGAGATCAGATGGAGGAAGCACAATCAGTGTTGATGCTGATGCTGATGCTACTGCCCTCAGATTGGATCGTAGCTACTAGATCTCCACTCGAGTGGATGTTAAGTCAATAGGCTAGGCTAAATTGAGCCTCTGCTCCACTCGCCTCTAAAATGTGTAGTAGTAGTAGTAGTAGTAGTAGTAGTTGATGCTGCCCAAGCTATATCTCCTTTTTGAAGCAATTTGAGTTAATTAACCTACTTATCTCCCAAAAAGGGGGAGGGTTTGTAAATTGCAGAAAGTAATCATAAACTAACACAAGTGTGTGAAACTTGTCAGAAAAGTAACTAGGATATTGTGTTCCCCATGATTGGATAACTTCATATTTCTAGATAATTACATTTTTTTCTAGTGTGTTGCATGCAGAATGGTAAGTTAAGTTTACAAAATTCTTTGATCCAAGTGAGAGGTAAATTTTACTACGTGATTTAATCTAACCACACAATATGACATTACTAACCCTAACCTACTGTCCCAATATAACCTCCCTGATGTGCTGTCAAAATACAACATATTTGATACCTAAAACAAGGGATTTTGTGAGTTCTTACTGTAATGTTTTATGGGTTTTATGTGGTTTTGTGTTGTTATTGCAGAAAAGGTAGGTTGGCATGATTTTGGAGAAAAATTGCAGATTTTATTGAAGTGTAGAACATACGAGCTCACCTACGATTCGTAGCCCAAGCTACGAGTCGTAGGGTGATCCTATAACATGAAATAGAGAGCAAAAATCAGAAATATGCTAAGTAGAGGTCAGCATTATGAGGCCACACTATGAGTTGTAGGTCTCAATACGAATACGATTCGTTTAGGTAGAATCATAGCAAGAAACAGAGAGCCTAAATTTTGGACCAAACACTGAAGGCATAAACTACGAGAAGAGTATACGAGTCGTAGCTCAAGAAAGGACTCATACCAGTGTATCATAGTAGTCAGGTCTAAAAGGCTAAGTGACTGATAAGAGACCTCGATTACGACTCGTAGGTCACCCTACGAGTAGTACCTATGAGATGTACCTGCTGCCAACTATCTTTTATATGTAATTTTTAGGGTTAAATTTGTAAATACTATACATAATTTTTACGTCAGGGTTTATTTGAAATGATATCCCAGATTTGAATATTAAGAAAAGCCTTTGAATATTCCCTCTAGATTACTTTAGGATTTTAGTGTGAATTTTAATTTTCTCTTGAAAAACCAACTTTTTGTGACTCCAAATCATACATTGTATTCATTCTCAATTTATCAAGCTTGTGGTTTGCAACTTGTGATGTTATCACTCTTCATTGATTTGGGTAAAATTCTCAACTATTTCTTATATTTGCATATTTATTGGTTTTACCTTAGCCATGAGTAGCTAAGCACCCACAACTTGGGATTGTGGGAAACATGGGTAGTTGATTTGAGATGACCTATATTTATTGCATTTCTATGATTGGAGTTTCATATGTATTGTCTGTTTCCCTTCATTATAATTGTTGTTTGGTGATGGCAAATACCAAACCCTCTGATTATCATGATCCCGACCAAGGTAGTGACGAATAGAAAAAAAAGGAGTAGATGAAAGGATTCAATTGATGTGTTCTCATCTAATCAACCAAACCTGACCAACGGGAGGTTGACTAGGATAATAGGTAACGATTAGTTGGCACACCATGGTTGCTGACCAAGTACCATGGTAAAATTTAACCTTCATCTTCACAAGAGGGCAGGAAGAACCTAAGTTAGTGTTCCACATGCGAAGTTCCAATTGAAGTTATGTTGTCTAGGGTAATCGAGTCAACGAATCATAGGAACACAATTCCCAAGTTGTATTTAAATTTGAGTGTTTCCTTGTATTATAGCATAATGTTTATTTTATTTTTATTTCCAAATCATAACCCCCCCTTCATTTGGAGATTTTAATTATAAATAATCAAAATGATTGATAGTGAAATCTTGTAGTCAAGACTGTATTCCTTGTTGATTTGACCCTAACTTTTAGTTAGATTAATTGCTGATTGCGACCGCTTTCTTATTGAAGCATTAACATCATAAAAAATTATGGCACTGTTGCCGGGGAATATGACTATATTTTGACTTTATTTCACTATTAGTTAGTTCAAGTATTAATTTCTAGACTCTTTTTTATTTCACTTTTATTTTTGTTTTTGTTGTTTGATTCTACTTGTAGGGTGTACTAGGTTGTATGCCCAACACAAGAAGCCACGACACTCCCTTAGCTCCGATTAATTTGGAGATCCATCGACCTTTTAGAAGAATGGCTCAACTGAATGAGGATATCACAGTTAAGGAAGAAATGAATATGAATGATGATATGGGGAGATAAGAAAATCCACCCCTGAGGGATGATAGGCCACAACTTAGGGATTTCAACGAGAACACTTATGATTGGAACCAATATCGTTTGAACCCTATGTTTATGGACATTACTGGCGATATTATGTTACCTCCATTACTTTCAAACTCCAAGTTCTCAGTGTAAAGTGGGTTGCTTCCAATGCTCTAAAACCGTGGATCGTTCACAGGGCTATCTTCAGAGGATCTGCACCGTGATCTCCATAATGTGGTTTTTGTCTGCAAGAGTGTCACAGGAAACCAAAATATTTCCCTTGATGCCATTGGTTTTCGGATGTTTCCATTGTCACTAATTGGGAATGCAACTATGTGGTTGTCTAAGCTTCCTCCGGGTACAATAACAAGTTCGGTAGAGCTTCTGAGAGTGTTTCTAGAAAGATATTTCCCAATATCAAAGAAGCTAAAGCTCAAAGATCAAATGAACAAATTTGAGCAATTGTCGGGTGACTCTATTAGTACCACGTGAGAGAGATTTACCAAATGTTTGAAGATTGTCCCCGATCACAAGATTGTTAATGATGCCTTGGTTGAGATTTTTTATCGGGCACTTGACGAGAATAGTCAAGCTTGTGCCAACATAGTCATGGGAGGTATGTTTCTTGACCAACCTTTTGCATTTATAGATGCGAGGATAGAGCAAATGGTTAGAACCAATAGAGCATGTGGTCAACGAGAGTTAGGTGCAATGAAGACTTCTTGTGCGGTACATACCAACAATTAGCAAGAAAAGGTCAATGAAGAGATCATGAAGCAACTTTCTCAACTTCACACAAGTATGGACTTGCTCTTGAAGAAAAACCAAGCAAGTGTCAAAGCAATCACTCACCAACCTCCTAAGGCTCCCATATATAAAGATCCATTCTTTGATGAAGATGCTTGTTTTGTGAGTAACCAAGCGGTGGGTTTTCGAAATAACCTCCAAGGGTCCAATTCGAACTATTGGAGGTAAGGCTTCGCTAATCAAGGTCGGAACTACAACCATAATGGTGCATATAGAGATAACCAAGGTGGTTACTATGAAAGAGAGAGAGGAACTACAACCATAATGTTGCATATAGACATAACCGAGGTGGTTTCTATGAAAGAGAGAGTGTGCCGGATGCCGAATAGGGTAGAAGATATGGCTTTAGAAATGGTCCTTATGTGCCACCCAACAACTGTGATGCCATGCCAAGCACTTCGATGCTTGAAGAGATGTTTGACATGTTGTTGAAGAGAGCTGATCACCAAGGTGAGACCTTGAAGGGAATAAGCAGAACTTTCAAGTATTAACTAAAAAATAGAATCTCACTCCGTGGTAATCAAATAGTTAGAACAACAATTTGGGCAAGTTCCTTTGCAATTGAACCAACGCCAAAAGGGCACTTTACCAGGCAACACGTTTCAAAATCCTAAAAATGAAGGGAATGGCAGTCCTGACTTGGAGTGATAAAAACACTATTGATACCCATATGGCAAGGGTTATGGATGGAAGCCGCAAGAAGAGGGTAAATGAAAAGACTAAAGCACCCAGCAGAATAGAGCAACCAAAGAAATATAAAACCTTTCCAAGGCCCCCTCCGTATTTTTCCCAAAGTCTTGGGAAGAGAAAAGAGGAAGGTAAGTTTGAACAATTTATTTGGAGATGCTTAAGAAGTTATTAGTGGACATCCCCTTAATTGAAGCTCTTGAGAGGATGCCGGTATTCTAAATATGAAAGATCTAGTCAATAAGAATCAAAAAGATAGCTAAGACCTCTCCCAAAATTTTTAATGTTTAGTGCCATTACCACAAAGTTATTGTGCAAAAGCTGGAAGATTCGGGTGCATTCACCATACCATGCAGTGTTGGGGAACTTGCATTTGCCAAAGCACTATGTGATTTGGGAGCCAGCATTAACTTAATACCTCTTACCATATCATAAATCTTGGCTTGGGCACTCTTGTCCCTACAAAGATGCGATTGCTGATAGTAAATAGAATAATCAAGAAGCTTGTGGGGATACTTTATGATGTACTGGTCAAGGTAAATAAATTTATATTTCCTGTAAATTTTGTTATACTTGACTATGAGGTTAATTTTGCAGTTCCTATCATCTTGCTAAGACTTTTCTTAGCTATAAGTCAAGCATTGGTTGATATGGAAAAGTGTCTGCTTACTTTAGGTTTAGTGAAGAGGCAGTTGCATTTCAAGTATGCCAACAAGATAGAAGGAGTTGTGAATTGTTGGTCGTCTTAATGATTGAAATGAGTGAGAATGATGAAGTGGAGATACCAGTTAAGTTAAGGTTGGGAGTTGAACCTTTGACAACTGTGTTGATGAATGCGTCCTAATTATGAGGAAATGGTAAATGCTCTTGGAGTGTCATTTGGGCCTAGGCGACAGGCCAAGTTGGAGTTGGATTTGCACAACAAGGAAATGCCACCTACAAAGCCTTCTGTAGAAGTCCCACCTGAGTTATAGTTAAAGGAATTACTCACACATATGAAGTATGCATACCTTGGAGAAAACAACACGCTGCCAGTCATAATTGCAGCTAATTTAAGTGAAGTCCAAACAAAGGCCCTTGTCTCTGCTCTCAAGCAATTCAAAAGGGCCATTGGGTGGACAATTGCAGACATTATTGACGTACCCCCTTGATATGCACTCATAAGATTCAACTGGTCAAGGATTACAAATCTAGTATTGAACATCAAAGATGGTTGAACCCCCCAATATAAGAGGTTGTACAGAAAAAATCATCAAGTGGTCGGATGCAGGAGTAATGTACCTTATCGCCGATAGTGAATAAGTTACTCCAGTGCAGTGTGTGACAAAGAAGGGAGATATCACAGTGGTGCCTAATGCAAAAAACGAGTTGATTCCTATGCGACCGGTCACCGGATGGAGAGTGTATATGCATTATACAAAATTCAATGCTTCTACCAAGAAAGGCCATTTTCCTATGCCGCTCATGGATCAAATGCTTGACAGACTGGCAGAGAAGGGATGGTATTTTTTCCTTGATGGATATTCTAGGTATAATCAAATTGTTATTGAGCTAGAGGATCAAGAGAAGATAACTTTCACATGTCCATATAGTACTTTTACATTTAAGAGAATGCCTTTTGGACTATGTAATGCTCCAGCCACATTTCAAATATGCATGATGTCCATTTTCTCTGACATAGTTGAAAGAACTATAGAGGTGTTCATGGATGATTTTAGTGTACTTGGATAGTCTTTTGAAGAATGTTTACTATATTTGCATGATGTGTTGTAGAGGTGTGAGAGATTCATTTGGTGTTGAATTGGGAGAAATATCATTTTATGATCAAAGAAGGCATCATGCTTGGTCACTGAATTTCAGGTAAGGAAATCGAGGTTGATAAAGCAAAAATAGAGATTATCAAGAAACTGCCACCACCAATCTCTATGAAAGGTATCAGGAGTTTTCTAGGCCACGCAGGGTTCTACTGACACTTTATCAAGGATTTTTCGAAGATCTCACAACCTTTGTTCAAGTTATTGGAGAAAGATGGCAAGTTTGTATTGGATGATGCTAGCATGCAAGCCTTCGAAAAATTGAAAATAAAGTTGACTTCGACACCCATTATTGTGGCTCTGGATTGGTCAAAAACATTTGAAGTAATATGTGATGCAACTGGGGTTACATTAGGTATGGTGATGGGGCAGCGCAGGGATGGGATTCAACACCATATCAATTATGCCAGCAAAGCACTTAATGTGGCCCAAAAAAAATTATGCAGTCACTAAATAAGAATTGCTAGCCTTGGTTTGTGCCTATGAAAAATTCCATTCATATTTTTTGGGATCTAAGGTGATAGTGCACACAAACCACGCAACACTCAAGCATCTGATGGGTAAAAAGATACAAATTGAGACTGATCAGATGGGTACTCCTCTTGCAAGAATTCAATTTTGATGTGAGTGACAGAAAGGGGTCAGAAAATCAGGTATGGAAGATGAAGCTATGGTAAAATTTGATGATGGACTAGACATCAATGATTCATTCCTTGATGAGAGAGTTTTAGCGGCCTCACATGATCTTATACCTTGGTTTGCAGACAATGCTAACTACTTGGTGAGTGATATAATGCCTCTTGATTTGAACACCCATCAAAGTCACAAGTTTATGCAGGATGCAAAGAAGTTTTACTAGGATGAGCAATACTTATTTCATATTTATGCTAATGGGATCATTTGTAGATGTGTTCTAGAAATTGAGATGATAAGTATTATTGAAGCATGCCACTCATTGTTGGTGGGTGGCCATCACAGTGGAGCTCGAACTGCTTATAAGGTATTACAATGTGGCTAGTATTAGCCATCTATACATCAAGACGCCCATGATTATGTTAAGTCTTGTGATAGATGCCAAAGAGAGGGCGAGGTTTCGCGATAACACGAACTTCCTCTAAATCCTATTTTAATGATAGAATTATTCGATATTTGGGGCATTGATTTTAGGGCACCCTTTGTTAGCTCTAATGGTAATAAGCACATTCTGGTTGCAGTTGATTATGTCTCTAAATGGGTAAAGTCCATATCCTTACTAAATAATGAGGGCAATAGTGTTACCGAGTTTCTCCAAACAAATATTTTTTCTAGGTTTAATACGCCTCGGACAGTATCAGTGATGGAGGTTCTCACTTTTGCAATCGACTATTCAAAGCTATCCTTGAAAGGTATAGTGTGAAGCACCGAGTGGTAACCCGTACTATCCCCAAACAATCAGGCAAGTAGAAGTATCAAATAGGGAGTTAAAGCAAATCTTATCCAAAATAGAGAATGGGAATCACACTGATTGGTCAAGAAAGTTAGACGACGCCTTCTGGGCCTACTCCACGGCCTTCAAACTCCAATCGGAACATCTCCATATCAATTGGTATTTGGGATAGTGTGTCATCTGCCAGTTGAACTTGACCACAAGGCCCTATGGGCACTGAAGAAGCTAATCTAGACTGGTATGAAGCAACAACATCTAGATTATTGCAAATAGTGAACTTGATGAGTTTAGAATGTGATGCATATAAGAGCTCTGCATCGTACAAGCAAAGGATGAAAGTTCAGCATGATCGCAGAATTGAGAACCGTCTATTTGCTCTAGGAGGCATGGTTTTGCTTTATAACTCTAGTTAAAGTGGTTTCCTGGGAAACTCTGATCCAAGTGGACAGGACCTTTCAGGGTGGTACACATTTTTAGTTATAGAGCCATCGAGTTAGAAAGCAGGGATTGTAAAATCTTCAAAGTCAATAGTTAGAAGGTCAAATTATACATGGGTGATATGGAAGAAATCAAGATAGTGGAATATTGGGACCTTGAAGAGGCATGAGTACAAAAACGCTTCCCATTGTGCCACGACAGTAAATCAGGAGCTTCCTAGGAGGCAAACTAAGGTATGCCCCTTGTACCTCTTCTTCATATTTTTACTTTGAGGACAAAGTATTCTATTTTGGTGGGATGTGAGAAGTTATGAATTAAGGTAAATTCTGAGTAGTCTCGAGTACATAACTTCCCCTATTTCCGATCCCAAAGTTTTCTTACGGTGTTTATTTTTTCTTGTGGATGTTTTAGTTTTCTATTGAGCCAACATATTTAGGTAGTGTAGATAATTTATGCATACATAGTATTATGATCTTTTGATATATATATTTTCTAAATGCTTTTTAAATTTTGATGAAAATTCAGTACCCTCAAATACTTTGAGATTGCTGGTTATTGTTGCAATCATGCATTTCATTATCTGGTGATGTTTGTTCTGATAACATATGGGTAAGTTGAGGCTTGAAGCATGGCCTGTGAGTGAGTCTATACTTGATTGTGTGTGCAATGCCATATGTGTTATGAGCTTAGTTTGCTCCATTCATGTATCATGTATGGACTCAAAACTTGCCTTGTAACTCTAAAGTTGATTTGATGATGTGGTTGATTTGGAAAGGATCTTGACTTTTGTTCTTTTAGTGAGACCACTCTTGCCTAAATGACCTACCAAATGAGCTAGTGAATACCTTGTTCCTAATGTATGAGCCTCTCATGCACTCATTCTTTCTTGATACCTAGCTAGCTTAGCCTTGGTTTATGAAATACCTTAATATTGGCCCTGATCTATCCTTGAACATGTGAACCTTAATAGAGGCTGAAAGCTTAAGTTGAGGGTGGATACATATAGTGACTCTTATTTTGGGAATAGATATTATGTACTTGACCTCAGGCTAAAAGCCTAAGTTGAGGGTGACTCTTATAAAGTAATGAAAATAAGGTGGTTAGTTGGGAAAGAGAGAAAGAAATGAAAAATCATGAGTTAGGTGAGGAAAAAGAAATGAAAAGTTCCTTGAATTGAGAAACATTAGCAAAAATGAGTCCAAAAATAAGGTACAACTGAAAAAGAGAATGAGAACACCTAGAGAAAGCATGCAATAGGAGAATAAGGATGGATTTTGTGAAAATGTTTGGGTCATGACGGTAAATGTGTGGGTAAACATGGTTCAAGGATAATTTTTAGTCACTACTTACCTAAAATGCCATAACAAAGACCTATGAGCCTATGTTACAAGCCATTAAGTCCTAAAGTGATCCAAATCCACTTTGTTGCCAATCCAATAATTGAGTATAGGGACAAGCCTATGGTGTTAGTTATTTTGCATGAATTTCATTTGTGAGAGTAAGAATGCTTCCACAGTCCCTAAATTCTAAATTCTTTTAGAGTTAATAAGAGGGACTTCTTTTCTATGAGGGCATTTGCACTACTTGATTAGCATACGACTATACCACTGATTGTGGATGGTTGACTCTCCTTAGCTTATCATAGTTGGGTTTCCAAATACATCTTTTTGATTTTGTTTTGCTTAGTAGCTTTGCAATCTATTTCTGAAAATGAAAGTTGGGTACCTGAATGATATATATGCCATGGATATAGCTAGTATGTACCTCTCATTGTCTGCTTAAATTGAGTCATCGCTTGAGGACAAGCAACAATTCTATGTTGAGGGTATTGACGTGCTATCAAAATACAACACATTTGATGCCTAAAATAAGGGATTTTCTGAGTTCTTAATGCGATCTTTTATGGTTTTTATATGTTTTTGTGTTGTTATTGCAAAAAAAGTATTTTGGCATGATTTTGGAGAAAAATTGCAGATTTTGCTAAAGTGCAGAACATACAAGCTCACCTATGAGTCATAGCCGAAGCTGCGAATCATAAGGTGATATCGTAGCCAGAAATAAAGAGAAAAAAATCAAAACTATGCTAAGTGAAGGTCAGCCTTACGAGGCCAACCTACGAGTCGTAGGTCTCAATATAACTCGTACAGGTGGAATCATAGTAAGAAACAAAGAGCCTAAATTTTGGATAAAAACCTGAAGGCCTATACTACGAGATGAGCATACGAGCCGTAGCTCAAGTAATAAATCATACCAGTGGGTCGTAAGAGTTAGGTCCAAAATGCCAAATGCTTGATACAAGACCCCGATTACGACTCATAGGTCACACTAGGAGTCATACATGTGAGACATACCTGCTGCCAACTATCTTTTTTGTGTAATATCTAGAGTTAAATTTATAACTGCTGTATATACCTTACCTTAGACTTTATTTCAAATGAGATCCGAGACTTGAATATTGAGAAAAACCTTTGAATATTCTCTATATATTACATTAGGGTTTTAGTTTAGATTTTTATTTTCTCTTGAAAAACCCACTTTTGGGGAGTGAAAACCATACATTATATTATTCTCAATCTACAAGCTTGTGGTTTGCAACTTATGGTTTTATCACTCTTCATTGATTTGGGTAAAATTCTCAACTCTGTCTTATATTTACATATTTGTTGGTTTTGCCTTAGTGATGAAAAGCTAAGCACCCACAACTTGGGGTTGTGAGAACCATGGGTAGTTGATTTGAGATGACCTAAATTTATTACATTTCTATGACTGAGGTTTTGCATGTATTGTCTATTTTCCTTCATTATGATTGTTGTTTGATGGTGGCTAACACCAAATTCTGCCTACTATCACGATTCTAACTAAGGCAGTGACAAATAGGAAAAAGGGGAGTTGATGATAGGATTGATTGATGTATTCTCATCTAATCAAGAAAGCCTGACCAAGGAGAGGCTGATTGGGACAATGGGTAATGATTGGTTGGCACACCATGGTTGCGACCAAGTGCCATGGTGAAATTTGACTTTCACATTCACAAGAGAGCTGGAAGAACCTAAGTTATAGTCCTACATGTGAAGTTCCAATTGTAGTTATGTTGTCTAGGGTAATTGAGTCAACGCACCATGGGGAACACAATTCCCAAGTTGTCCCTAAATTTGTGTGTTTCCTTTCATAGTAGCATAGTGTTTATTTTATTTTTATTTCCAATTCATAAACCCCCCCATTTGGAGATTTTAGTTATAAATACTAGAAATGATTGATAGTGAATTCTTGTAGTCAAGCCCTATATTCCCTGTGGATTCGACCCTAACCTTCGGTTAGGTTAATTGCTGACAACGACTGCTTTCTTATTGGAGCATGAACATCATCACTCCCCTTAATCCAGTTTAGTTGATTAGATAAGAAAACATCAATTGAATCCTATTAATTAATCTCTTTTCCCATTCATACTACCTTGATCTTGCTATTAACAACTAGACGAGTTCTAATGTTGACCACCATTAAAAAACAATCAAAACGAAGAGCATTAATTAATACAAGCATGCACACCTTCTAAGAATCACGAATTATCCAATTTTACCTTATTAATATTTCATGATTCTCTCAACCCTAGTTGTGGATTTAGCTACACATATTTATTATAGATGAAAGAATCATAATATAGAATAACATAATTAAGTACTAACAAGAATAAAATTAAGAACAAGAAATCCAAGCTCTTCAATGGAAGTCACAGAGAAAGAATTAAAATCACAAAATAATGTTCCAAGTGTTTTTCTCAATATTTCTGGTCATTCCTCTCTCCTCTTACATGTTCACTACTGAACATAATCTAAAAACCCTATTTATATTACTTAAAATAAAAATCCTAGATAAAATAGGTATAGTAAATTCGGCAAGCAATACGAGCAAGTCTATAGGCCATACTAAGTTCTACGGCACGTATCGAGGCTTCGTGGATTTCATCCTCAAATTTTGGGTTTTGCTTCTACAAGACCTTTCTGCGGGTCATATTCAGACTTATGGTCCGTATAGGGTTTCATCTGATGACTTTTCAGCAAATTCCAGCTTCTGATCCTCAAGTACGAAAACTCATCTATGACTCATACAAATTTCTATGATTTGTTTGATAGTTTGCAGGTGCAACTTCACAAAATCACCCCTTCACTGGATTTCACTACGAACCCAACTATATGCTTTATAAAAACTTCCACTGCCCATAAAGAGTGTCATAGAACATAAAAAATAGCAGTAATTGTACACTTATCCCAAAATCATGCCAAATTCAATAATTCTTAAAACAAATATAAGAACACGTCAAACCCTCTAACATCGCTTTGAGAACATACAAAATTCTAAGTTTTAAGCATCAAATGTGTTGTATTTTGACAACGCATCAACACTCTTAACCTAAAAATATTGCTTGTCCTCAAGCGATGGACTCAATCTACATAAGCAGTACAGTAACACCCAAATCTCAATTTATTGGCACACATCATCTCAAACTCAAGAACAAATACCCACATCACTTATAAATGTATATCAGATAGTTATCAAGCAAAATAATATAGATCAATACATGTAATAGTACAACTATGACAAGTAAGGTAACCACAAATAAGCAACAAACATTGAATTTGCCTAGAATCAACGGTGCAATGCAAGTGCCCTCACAATAAGAAGTCCCATATCCACTCATGAAAATATTTTTAGATTCAATGCTTGGGACTAAAGAAAATCACTCACTCTCACAAAAGATATTCAAATACCATGCTCAATACTGTATGATTGGCCCTATATTCATGGCTATGACCTTTGATTACTTGAACTAGGATTATAGAACTTTCTTGGCTTGTAACGTAGGCTCAGGGGGCTTTAGTGTGATGTTTTGGAAACATAATGACTAAAAGTCCTCCTTAACACTGAGTTGTTATACACTTTTGCCCTACCAACACTGTTATTTTTTAACTCATCTCTATTTCTCCTATTTCAAGCTTGTCTGGGTGCCTTACTCGTATTTTTAGTTCATTACCCTTTTATTTTCACATCCTCTATCTTTTTTTTAACTTATTATTTAGGCATCGATTCATTTTTTAGCACCCATAACAGATTTTTATCCCTTTTTTCATGTATCACTACCTTTCACCCTATTTTATGTGATTACTCTTACACCAACCAACCTCAATTAAGGCTTTTGGCCCGAGTGGTGAACAATATCCAAACTTTGAACCAGGGCCACTTTTGGTAGCCACCCTCAACTTAATCTCTTTGCCTCAATCAAGTTGGACAATATTCAAGGAAGGACTAAGGCTAATTTCAAGATTTTACATTTAAGAAGGCTAGGTTACTTAGGTTTTTACAAATAAAAAAGTACATGCAAGGCTCAAACATTGGGATCCATGGATACATTACACATTTGGTTTGTCATTTAGGCTAAGCGGGCTAGTATAAACAATGGCCTAAGATCCTTTCCTAGTCAACTAATCTATAGTCTAAGTCAAAGTAATAAGGAAAGTTCTGAATTGAAACACAGTATAAGAATTTAGCAAAGAAATCTCACACACATGAAACTTGTTACACTATTAACATAGACTATCAAATTATGTTTTTCATCACAACTAGACCTCACTTATCAGAACAAGCACTGTCAAATACTCGAACATGCATGGTTGCTATCAAGACTAACTAATAAAATTTTTTAGTAGGTATCATTTTTCACAAATAAACTAACATATGCCATAGACTTAGTGCTATATTCTACTAATACTACCTACACATCCTAAATATACCGATTCAACAAAAAGTAAATGTCCTTGGTGAAAAAGAACACAGGCAAGAAAATCCCTGACTAAAAATTTGGGATAGTTATAGGACAAGGCTACTTAGACTTCACCGAGGCCTATAACTACTCACACAAATTGAAAAGACTTTGCATTGTTCTCAATGCAGAAAATATAATAATAAAGCACAGGGGACAAAAAACATACCTGGGTGCCTAAGCACTAATCTCTGGCTAACTTTGACCACCCTTAACCTACCTAGTTGTCTCCTTAGTAGCAGGATCATGTAGGGAGGATCCATCCCCTCACACTCTCTATCTTACATGCTTACCATGCCTCCTTATCTACATTAAGTGAAGACTAGCGAGCTCAAACAGCAGCTCCTTTATCAGCCCTTCCTCTAGTTTTGCCTCCTCTAGGTCATCCATGCAGGGGCTTTTCCCGAGTAAAGGGAGTGGTATCTCATTAAGAGAAAATATATCTACCACCACTTCGGTGTGATCGGCCTATGGGAGTAAAATTGATGCTGCTAGTGCTTCTCTCATTTCAGATCATAGTTGTTGCATCTTCATCGAAATGGCTGTCAATTTTGCAAGCTATGATAAACTGAGCTCTGCTTTAATCACCTCTCAAATGAATCAATGTGGCTATCTAATGGGTGTGAGTCTCTTGTAAATAGCAATCGCAACATATGTCCACGTATGTGCCTTAACCTCGGATGTGGCTTGGTGAACCCAAGTCTGAATCTACTATAATAACTAAGTTATCTGGGACTCAGTGTGAGCCTATCTCTTCTTTGTGGCCTATATAGATGTTACTGACATATAAACCATGCTAGCGGTGTTGAGTATGCTAGCACAGTCTTTAGTGAAGTAGTGGGCCCCCTTTCAATATCAGTCTCTATCTGTGGGGGCCCCTCAATAGTGGGAGTAGCAGTGGTGGTAGAATATGGAGGCCGAGGCAATGGGATCATGGTGAACCTCTCTAGCATCTGAACTGGAGGGTGTGGTGCTCATCAAAGCGCGACTGGGTTCTCATCATCGTTTGTCAGGGTAGTATCTAGATTCCTCTGAACCTCGATCAAAGAGTCCAAATGATGAAGTATCTCTACCCCCTGACTCTATACAGGTCGGTATATCAAGTATGGGAAGGGGATAAAGCTAGACCTCTTAAGGGTCTCCTCATAAATCTGCTTTGTGATTAGGTGGGCCCAGTCTATGTCATAGCCAGCTAAGATGCTGACAAATAATATGGCATGGTATGACATCAATGTATTATTTGCAAGTGTAGGTCACTTCTGTGATCTTACCACAACCCATCAAAATTTATCGGTGAAGTTGAGGGATGCCTTCATGATGGGCTCTGATGAAGTAGATATCCACTCAGGGTCCTGGCCTTAATAATATGATGGGCAACCTATCTCACAAAAGTAGCCCTGCGAGCTGGATCTTTCATCGGGGCCTTATCCTGAGTCTGCCCTAATTTGCGATCGAACTCTATTGTAGTTTTGAGGATAGGTACTCTAGACCAAATAACATGCGATAAATAATAGCCTCTAAAATATCAATTTGTACATCACTCACCCTTGTACATGTCAACTGGAGCTTAGTGGGGGGTCTCTTTCCCTTAGGAAGAGAAGAAAGGACTGTGGTGGTGTAAGATGTGAAAAACTCGTAAACCGTAGGTAGGGAACACTTCTCAATGGTGCTGCCATCCACTGGGGCTGTATCAGGTAAAAGTGTTGTGGAGTCCAAGGACAGCATCTAGCCCTAAGGTGATGATCCAAGTCTCCTCGAATATAGTACAGGCTAGTCGGCCTCGCCCGTCCTTCTGTATGTCATCCAGGTAGATATCCTGCATACTCTATGTGCACCACCAACTAGATAGAGCATCCGAAGGTAAGGGTGCTACTTGGGGTACTGTTGAAGACTCAGACTCCAACTCTACTCCAGATCCAGACTTGAATCCCTTTATAGAGGGAGTCATTTGTGTCGAGTTGCTGTCATTATTGCCTCCCTTGTCAAATTAGGGAGAGCGAACCGCAATAGCCTGAGCTTGGGTGTGTCCTGCCTGCCTGTCTAGTAGCAGCTTATGTCAGTAGTCAATCGGTGTCCAAATTAGGTTGAACACCAAGCTCCTCCAAAGATCACTAGCTTGAAGACTGCCCTGGATACCCAAGTTCTCATCCCTTAGCCTCCTCTGCATGGCTTGTATCTCGCTCTTTCTTAGTTTTGGGGCCATGATACCTGAAATGCACATATTTATCATAACTGGGTATTAATGAGTCTATGAAGGCTCATTTATGAGTCATAGTGAAAACTATGAGCCATACAAGGCCCTCGTAGATGGTAGAGTGCAATTAACTTAGCTACTAGAACAACATCTATGAGACCTGCTAGAACTCGTAGAACATTCTATGGTGTTGTAGGCTGAGTCACAGATGAGACTGCAGACTTGATTTTGTGCAGGCAACACCCTACAAGACCTATCTACAAGTCCATAGATCAAACTATGGCTCGTAGAAGGTCTCATTTGATAGAATTGCAGAAATTCCAAGTTGTTAGATTTTCACACGAGTGGGCCACTATGACTCGTGGAATATTCTATGGGCCGTAGAAGACCCTCATGGTATGAAATTTCTAGTAATGTTAGTTTCCTAAGACTATCAAGTGGGTACTAAAATGACATGCTCAGACCACAATTATTTAAATCAGCACCGAAGCAAGAATATTATGCACCCATATGACCCCAAAAACTTCCCCAACACACCACATGCAATGATTGCACATAACCCAATCGATTTCCGTTTATATGTTCATACAACAAATCGACACTATTTGAAAGTTCAAAACTAAGCATACATATGCAATCACACACCATTTTTCAAGTAATCATTTTCATTTAATTCTTACAACATGTGCCAAAATGGTTTTCTAACAATAACATTCAAAAAAAATATGGCTGATGTCGTCAAGTTACACCTTTATTTAGAGGATAAAGCAGTCTCTGTCACGATAAAGACCCTAACCAAGGTTAGGATCGATCCCACAGAAAATACGTAGACTCACAAAAATTTACCAATATGCAATCTGAGTAATTAAGAGACTCAATTCTCCAAGGAAGGGGGTGGGGATGGTAATAATCAAATGAAAAAATAACTAAACTATCATGAGAGAAAAATCAACAATAGAGAGTAACTAGGGTATTATACTCCCCATGATTCCCCAACTCAGTATCACCAAATAACCTAATTCTTGTCTAGTGTATTGCATGAAGAATGGTAACTTAAGTTCACCAAGCCTTTTGGTCAAAGGTGAGAGGTGAATTTCACTATGTGACTTGGCCCATCTCTATAGTGTGCATTACTAATTATTGCCTATTAGTCTAGTACAACCTCCCCTTGTCCCAATTTGGTTGATTAGACGAGAACACATTAATCAAATCCTTTTAATTAATCTCTTTTCCTATTCATTACTGCCTTGGTCCAGTCAGTAACACTAGGAGAGTTCTAATATTGGTCACCATTAGAAAACATATAAAATAAAGAGATCTAATTAATATATGTATATACACCTTCCAAGAATTGTGAATTATTTGGTTTTACTTTGTTAGTTCTTCATGGTTCCCACACCCTTTATTGTGGATTTAACTACTCATGCAATGTGTAGATGAAGAGACTATGAATTGAGAAGATATAATTAAATACTTGCATAATTGAATTAAAACAAGCAAATCCAAAGTCAATGAAAATCACAAGCTTGAAAACCAAATTACACCACAAGTGTTCTCAAAGACTCTCTCACAATTTTTTCTCTAAGAATATTGAGTTCTCTCAACGCTTAACCTAAACTACACAAAATTGGCGTGAACTGACAAGAAGAAGAGCTTTTGAAAAATAACCTAAAAAACCTATTTATAATAATTAAAAAAAATTCCTAAACAAATTAAGAAAATTGGTCGACACACCATACGAAAGGTACTTTATGACCCATATTGTTTTCTACGGCTCGAAGTTGGGGTATCAAAATTTGCTGCTAAAATTTTGGACTTTACTTCGACTACACCCCTTTATGACTTATAAAGTGGTGTACGACTCGTAAAGGAGGTTTCGTTTGATAACTTTCCTGCAAGTCCACTTCTCTGATACTTAGGGCACGAACGATACTACAAGACTCATAAACTACTCCATGACTCATGTGCATGTTCGTAGACTTCAACTTTAGCAAATAGTCCCTCATTGAAAATCCTTACTAAACCTATCTATGACTTGTAAAATGCTCTACGACCCGTGGACTATCTCGTACAACAACAAAAAATAGCAACTTCATTAGTTTTTCCCCAAATCATGGTAAACCTGTGATCCTGCATATCTAAACACGAAAATACATAAATCCCACAAATATCACATTGAGAACACACAAAATCCTAAGTTTTAAGCATCAAAAGTGTTGTATTTTTGTAGCACATGAACACTTTCAACTTAAAATTGTTGCTTGTGCTTAAGCGACAGACTCAATCGATATAGAAAATACAGTAAGACACTGTCACGGCCCAAGCCTCGGACCTAGACGTGACCGGCAAATAGGAAACTCAAAGGAACCCCAAACAAGCCTCATAGCATATCATTACATATCCTTGGTCAGGGTAAAAAGGGCTAAGGGAGAACTTATCGTAACGTAGAGTCAAGAGATAATAGAATCAATTCATAGCATAAATACATGGTTTTGTGCAAGAACACCTCTACTATATAGATAATGGCGGGGGCCAAGACATACAATAGGGCTTACCCTCATAGTCATAAGTGTATAATGAAGTAAAGAGAATCTTAATACATAATGTGAGAGAATAGTCCTTGTCTCCGGAATGGAGGACTCACCAAAGGCTTACTTGAACAATCCATCTAGCCACAAGAAGAATTAATAGGAGCTCCGATCCCTATATGGTGATATCATGTAGGCAAGAGTATGCGTTAGTATGTTTTTATATACTAAGTATGTGGGATGTAATGCAACAAGAGATAACCTCATAATTCAAAATGCATAACGATAGTGAATAGGCATAATATAGCAATATGACATGTATTGTCAATGCATAAGTAAAACATGCTTAAGTAAATCATGCTCATATAGAATATCATATGTGAAGATGAGACAAGGCTAGATTTTCAAGGTATGAACCCCTTGGGGTTAGTGAGGATGTCGCCTCATCACTGAGGTGGATTAGTTGAACCCCTATATAGGTTGATGATTATGCCGCACTATCACCGAGGTTGATGAGTGTGAACCCCCATCTAGGTTGGTGATTATGCTGCCCTATCATCTAGGTGGATAAGTATGAACCCCAATCTATGTTAGTGATTATGCCGCCCTATCACTAAGGTGTATGAGTATGAACCCTTATCTAGGTTAGTGATTATGCTGCCCTATCACTGAGGTGGATGAGTATGAACCCTTATCTAGGTTATCTGGGCTCTTGTCCCCAAGATCGGGCATGGTCTAATGCAACACTTTATATAGAGTTCATTATATGCATAAGCTCACTTCATCATTAAAACATCAGTAATATCATATACATAAACTCTTTTCATTATCATAACATCATTTATATCATATATCATGCTTTGGACATTCATTTCCTCAAGAAACCATAATAGCACATTTTATCAAACACCTTGGGGATATGTAATGGGGGTAAAAGACCATGTAATTTAGAGATGAAATCATGCAAGAAAATCTGTAGTAATACCATCAACAACACCTTGCAACACCCCCAAGACATTCATATCAAAATCCCTCATCAAATCCAACATTAGATCCAAGATTTAGAGCTCAAAACATGCTAAAAGAACTATACTTTCATGAAGTAAAATTACTGTGCAGTAAATTTCTCAATATACAGACCCACATGTAAAATCAACTTTAAATCGTATAGTATTAAGTAAAAGAGGGTTTAGGCAACATGGGTGAAAGAACCCAATGGAGCACCGCCACATACCTGACTTCGAAGAACCCTTGAAGAAGATTGAAGATGGAGACTTGAAGCTTGAGTGAGATCCTTAATGAAATCCTTAAGATTGGTAATGAGTTTGGGACTTGAATTTAGGTGAAATATGAGTCTAAATATTTGAGTGAGTTTTGTGGAATATTTAGAATGATATGTATTTGATAGTGTGGGAACCCTTATCAAAAAAATGAAAACAGGCACTAAAAACACAAGAGCGCGTCGACTGAAATCAACATTTTCTGCACAAACAAGTTTTATGAAAATGGGCATAAATTATTCATCCAAACTCAAAATGAGGTGAAACAAAGTGCATTAAAAAGCTAATTCAAAGGTATTTAATTTGACAAGTCATGGTCCACCTAGTTCTTTCTACGCTAAGAGATAAGGCCCTTCAAATTTGACCCTCCTAAGTAGTGTATTTTGCAATTTTTGGATTTTGGTACGGTTGCTCTAAAATTTGGATTAGACCCATTACACACTCAATTTGACCCCCTAAACTAGCATATGAAGTTGGATTTTCAAAATAATGAATGAATTTTTAGATATATAAAAATTACAGTTCCAGGTACTTTTGAGACACATTTTAGGCACATTTTGGGGTATTTACAGACACAGACCTCAACTCAATGCATGCATCAAATACATCTCAGACTTAGATACCCATACCTACTTTTCAACACAATATCAGATAGCTATTTGGAAAATCAAGGCAAACTGGTGCATGTGATAACATAATTATGACAAACAAGGGGTTATCAACAGTCCACAATTGCTGAATAAGTCAAATGCTAACAATGGAATGCAAGTGACCTCACAGAAAGAAATCTCATTTTTGACACTCAATGATGTTTTCATATTTGACCTTGGGACTATGAAAAAATGGTCACTCTCACAAAAGATATTCATGCATGATGACTAATACCATAGGCTTGCCCCTACATTTATGACTCAGACCTTCAACTAGTTACGCTAGGATCACTTTAGGACTTTCTTGGCTTGTAACGAAGGCTCAGGGGGTTTGTTTATGGTATTTTCGGAAAATAGTGACTAAAGTCCCTCCTTGAATCTGCATGTTTCTATACTTTTGCCCCACCAACTTTGTTAATTTTTCCTTATTCTACCCTTTTTCTATTTCAAGCTTTTCTGGATGCTTTCTTAATATTTTTCAGCTATTTACTGTATTTTCATACTTCATTTTGCTTTTTAGCTCTCAATTAAGACATCATTTTTTTCTCTTGCACCAGTACATGATTTTGTCCTTTTTCTCTATTTTCCTAACTTACCCCCTTATTTTTGTGCTTTACCCTTACACCAACCACCCTCAACTTAGACTTTTAGCCTGTGTTGAGGTGCACAATATCCACCCTCTGAACCAGGACCACTTTTGGTAGCCATCCTCAACTTAGGCTTTTTGCCTCAGTCAAAGTACACAATGTTCAAGGAAAGACCAAGGCTAATTTCAGGATTTTTCACTAGACAAGGCTAGGTTAGTCAGGTGTGTTCAAAGAATAGGTACATGTTAGGCTCAAAAATTAGGAACAAGGGATATATCATCAATTTGTTGGTTATTTTTAGGTTAAAACGGACTATCTAACAATATGACCTAGGATTCTTTGCTAATCCAATTAATCTATAATCTACTTTAGAGTAACAAGGAAAGTTCTGAATTAGCATAAAATATATGAATTTATAAAATTATGCTCATAATCATATGACACTGCATACATTATCAACGAAAGACTCAAAATCATCTTTTTATCTCAATGTATCCTCACTTATTAGAAAAAATATTGTCAAACACCTAAACATGCATGGTTGCTATCTAACTAAATCAAAAATTTTTATGGGTATCATTTTTCAAATAAAACATAAAAACATGCCATACGACATAGGTATTAGTACTATATGCTACAAATATTATTTAAACATTCTAAACATGCCAGTTCAATAGAAAATAAATATCCATAGGGAAAAAGAACACAGGCAAGAAAACTCCAAGATCAAAAATTGCGATATTTAAGGACCATAAGCTACTCAGACTTCACTGAGGCCTATAACTACTCACATCCCATTGAAAACAATGTGCATTGTCGCCAATGCACAAAATGCAAGTAAAAATAGAACATAAGGGGTCAAAAACCATACCTGAGCACCAAAGAGCCAAGGTCGACCTTGGGTTGCCTCCTAAACAGCACCTGATTTATTATCGTGGCATGACATAGATAGTTTGAGTACTAAGACTTACTCAAGCCTTTGTGCTACCTTATCAGCAAACTTTGCATCAATCTGATGCATATCAGTATTCTATCGCTCTAAAGCATTGATCCTTGTTATTATGCCTCTTTGAATCTGATCTAGTTGTATTGACATAAGTTCAAGTTGATGATTGAGCTGTTGAATTGGCATAAAGTATTGGTCAACTTTCGGTTTATCGTAGCAATGACAGACTTGATCTCCTTCAAATTCTTATCTTGGGCATCTTTAACAATTGGTCTAGCATCCCCTTGATTTTAGTGTTTGTATCTCCCATAGCACAATTGTGAAATGACCCAAGAAAGCCTGAAAATGTTCCTCGAAAATGCCCATAATCGTAATTTCTATATATCTCAAAATCCACGAGTGATATCAAAAATTTGACTTTATATTCGTGATCAGGGGAAAAATTGAGTAGGAAATGAGTATAACCCTTATTTTAGAGGACTCATAGCAAAAAAATAATTTTTGAAAATTTTGAATTCCAGTGACGATCCACGCCCTCGCCGCGATTTGCCAGGGGCGCGCATCAGTGTTACTTTTTCTTGATATTTTTGTTTTAGCCAAAAGGCCTTGGGATCTTGGACCCATGCCCACCTATACACAAAAACACATATACTTAGCCATGTTCAACTCTATATCACTCAAAACCCTCTTTAACACTTAACCAAATATTTCATCCAAATTCAAGTGTCACAAGCATATTCCGGATCCTAAGATCTCCCTTAAACCTTTAAGTCTCCTTCAAGTCTACACTAAGAAAACCCATGTCTAAGGTATGTAGGTTTTAATCATTGGATCCTTTCACTCATGGTGCCTAACCTTCTATTTTTATTAAAATTGTATGCTTTCAAGTTGGATTACCTATGGGTATCTTTTATAATTAATTTTGATTCTAAACTGTATTAGGATTTCATAAAATGTTGATTGTTTATACATGTTTTGGCTTATGTATTATTGTATTGCATCCTATATACTTAATACATTCAAATGTACTAGTGCATACTTTTGCCTACATGATATCACCATGTAGTAACCGGAGCTCCTTTGGATCATCCTCCGTGTAGCTAGTGAGATTATTCTAAGAAAACCTTGGTGAGTACTTAAGTTTGGGGATACTATCTACTTTCTGTTGCTATGTCTAAGACTTCTTGATGTTGAACATATGACATTATGAGGGTAAGCCCGAAGAGTATATTGCTTCCCGCTCCAATCTATGTTTAGAGGTGTTGTTAGAACAATTGATGTATTTATGCTTTGAGATTTGTCTCTTTTATTTGTACATATCAAGACTTCCCTTAGTCCATTTTTCCCTTATTAATATACTTGTTGTTGTTTACTTCGCTTTAGCGACCAAGGATGTGAAATTGATATGTTAAGAGGCTTGTTTGGGCCCATTTGGGTCCCTATTTGCCGTGACAAGATGAGGGAGTGGCTCATGAAGAGTTCCAAGATTCTATAACCATGTGGCCCATGACATGATGAACCAAATCAACCAAGGAGCTCGACCCCTAATTCTCCTACTCCGGCCTCAAGGGTGAGCGACATTACTAGAATAAACCTACCGGAATTCCATGGATTTAAGGTCGATGAGGATCCCAAAGAATTCATTGATAAGGTGTATAAGGTATTGTCCATTATGGAAATTAATTTGGAGGAAAAATCAGAGTTGGCAGCCTACCAACCTAAAGGGGTGGCTCAAATATCGTTCACTCAATGGAAGATAGAGAGGAAAAATGGTGATGCTATCCCTTAGGAGGAATTTAAGGCAACATTTCTTAACCAGTTCTTTCCTATTGAGGTAAGGGAGGAGAAGATAATGGAATTTATGAATCTAAAGCAAAAGTCTATGAGTATGAAGGAGTATGCCCCCAAGTTAAGCCAACTCTCTAAGTATGCCCCACAATTGGTTGCCGAGCCAAGGTCAAGGATGAATAAATTTATGTTGGGTGTATCTGACTTGGTGAACGATGTGTGCTAAATCGCTATGTTAGTGGGTGATATGGATTTTTCCCGCTTCACGACATATGTTGAACAATTACAGAGGGAAAAGCTTAGAAAGAGAAGGGTTGGTGAGTCCCAGAGGGCTCAATTTGAAGGTGGGTTCAAAGGTTCTAGGGTGGCCAATTTCCTCAAGTCCACAAGTTTCAAGGCCAAGGGTCATCCAATGCTTCCAAAAAGAGGGTTGCCAATGATGGAGTGCCTAATCAATGATTCCCAGGTAGTAATGGAGGAATGATAAAGCCTAGATATCCAATGTGTGAAAAGAATCATAGTGGTTCTTGTTTGAGAAATTCAAATGCTTACTTTGGTTGTGGTGAAGTTGGCCACAAGGTTATTGATTGTGCTCATGCTTAACCCAAAGGTGAAAATGATCGCCCACAAGGCCAAGGTACATATGTGGGTCAAAGGGGGAGAGAAGGCCAAATAGGGGGTGCACCAAGGTAAAATAGAATCTATGCTCTTCAAGGGAGACAAAGGGTGAATGAGGTGCTCGATGTCATCACTAATATGTTAAAGGTTTTTGATTTTGATGTGTATGCATTGATAGACCAGAGTGCCACTCTTTCTTTTAATGCTCCTTTTGTTGCCAAAAGCTCCATGTTAGCCCCGAGTTTTTGTGTGAACCTTATGAAATGTCTACCTTCGTTGGTGAGTCCATTGTTGCAAAAAGAGTCTATAAAAATTGTCCCATGTTCATTTTGCATAAAAATTTTCCCTATGATTTTATTGCATTAGATATGGTAGATTTTGATGTTATTCTTGGGATGGATTGGTTGCATGCATACTATGCTTCTATTGATTGTAAAACTTGTAGGGTTAAAGTGCAATTTCCTAATAAAACCATCCTTGAGTGGGAAAGTTGTGATGTGGTGGTCAAGGATAGATTCATTTCTTGTCGTAATGCCCAAAAGTTGATTTTTAAGGGGTGTCTCTATCATCTTGTGAGGGTTAGGGATGTTGAGTCTAAAGTCCTTCCTATAGAGTGGCTTTCGGTGGTTAATGAGTTTCTTGACATCTTTCCTGATGAGCTTCCTGGTGTTCCTCCCAAAAGGAAAATAGTTTTTGATATAGACCTCCTTTCCGATCCTCAACCCATTACTATTCTCCCTCATTGTATGGCCTCAGTGAAGTTGAAGGAGCAATTGAAGGATTTGTTGGGAAAGGGTTTTATAAGGCCTAGTAAATCACCTTGGGGTGCACTGATGTTATTTGTGAATAAGAAGGATGGTTCTCTTAGAATATGCATTGATTACCGACAACTTAATGGAGTCACCACAAAGAATAAGTACCCTATTAAGGATTGATGGCCTTTTTGATCAACTTCAAGGGGCTAGTCACTTCTCTAAGATTGATCTTTGGTTCGGGTATCACCAAGTGAAAGTAAGGGAGTATGACATTCCCAAGATGGCTTTCCAGACTAGGTATGGGCACTTTGAGTTTGTGGTTATGTCCTTTGGATTAACTAATGCACCGACTATACGTATGGATTTTATTAATAGGGTATTTAAACCCTACCTTGACTTATTAGTGTAGTTTTTATTGATATGTTTATTTACTCCCATAGTGAGAGGAGCATAAAGATCACTTGAGTATGGTGTTGAAAATCTTTAGGGAGGTTAGGTTGTATGCTAAATATGAGAAATGTGAGTTTTCGTTGAAAAAGGTTGCTTTTCGAGGGCATGTGGTGCTGGTTGATGGTATTAAAGTGGATCCTAAGAAGACAAAGCTGATTAGAAATTGGCCCAGACCTTTAACTCCATCGGACATTGGAAGTTTCTTGGGTTTGGCAGGTTATTACTGTAGGTTTGTGAATGGCTTCTCTTCTATTGCTTTTCCTATGACAAAATTGACACAAAAGAAGGCAAAATTTTTGTGGATCGATGAGTGTGAAAAACGTGTCCAAACTTTGAAAGATAAGCTTCTCCGCTCCTATCTTGGCTCTACCGGAAGGATTGGAAGGGTTTGTTGTTATTGTGATGCCTCAAGAATTGGTTTTGGGTGTGTTTTGATGCAAAGTGGTAAGGTGAGAGAATATGCCTCTAGACAACTTAAGGTGAATGAGAAGAATTATCCCACCCATGATCATGAATTGCCAGCCATGGTATTTGCTTTAAAAATTTGGAGTCACTATTGGTATGGGGTTCACATTGATATATTCATCGATCATAAGAGTCTCCAATATGTATTCACCCAAAAAGATCTTAACGTGAGACAAATAAGGTGGTTATAGCTCCTTAAAGATTATGATAAAAGTGTGCATTATCACCTCGACAAAGCTAATATTATGGTCGATGCTCTGTCACGCCCCATGTCCCGGTAGGGCTGACTGGCACCCATTGCCGTAAGGCTCGAGAGAACCAACCTATATATATGCACTTTCTACACATTTTATAGAGTATTTATATATTTAACAAGCCTTTATGCAAGTAAGCAGTGATACAAGCCAAAAAGAAATGCATGTGACTAGGCCATTGGGGTCACGGTGTCGAAAGTACTAGATATCACCACACTTTAATTTACATAGTCTATAAAGCCTATAGATAGTAGAAAGTATCAAATAAGGGTAGTGACAGGACCCGTCTCAATTAACTATACAATAGAAACATATAAGCTTTAGACACACACAAAGCTCCGGAATAAGTTGGAGCTTGGTAACAACAACTGGATGTCCTGGACTCTATTGGGGAGATCTACTAGCACCTGTACCTGCAGCATGAAATGCAGGTCCCCCGTAAGGGATGTCAGTATGATATAATATGTTGAGTATATAAGGAATGAAATACTATATATAAAGTAACAACTTCAATGAAACTATGCACTAGTGTGTAATAAGAGACCACCTTTTGGATATACTTTGGGATCATATACTTTATGTTCTTTATATAGCTTTACATTTGTTGTATAATCTGTGTACATCATGTACTATAAATGATTAGCTGATTAGTGGTAAAATTATATTGGGATCATCCCTGGCTAGGTTCTTCCTTAACCCCTTGGGCTACCACCCGTGATAGGATCGTCCCTGGCTAGGTAGTTCTTCCACCCCTCGGGCTACCACCCATCAAAATAATATACTTTATGTTTTATTACCTTTGAGTCAATTCTTTTGGTCATCATAATATTGGATCTATAAGGCTATAGATGCAATATGTGACATGTAAATAATCATACAAAATAATATGGCAATGAAGAGAATACGCTACATGAACAATGAAATGCGTATGAAATGAAACAACTCATGAGCTTTGTTTACGAACAAGAACTCATGTAATTGGTATCCACGTATGTATGTATATTTGAAGGTAACTATATATATATAGAAGAATATACATGTGAAAGAGTGGAGGCATGGTTGTTTGTCATGTTGGAATAGATAAATGCCTTTACTTATCGAGGGATCTTTGTTTCATGCCAAGTGATGCGAAATCAAGTAGCCTTACATACCTTGTCGTATGACCCGATTACTACCTTTAAGTGGTTGCTTTTCCCTCAAATATTTATCTACATTATATTATTAAATAAGACTAGCATTAACAATAAGGAAATACTTCTTGACAGCCCAATATCATAAAAACGATCACTCGGATAGCAAGCTTCCAATTAGTGACACAAAGGCATTTCAACCTTTTCACTTATAAACATATTTTCTAACTACCATTCTTATGTACATGTCATGTACATCTTATTTTCAGACCCGTAACAGTCCTACAACAGCCCAAGAAGCACAACATATAACAATTCTTCACAATATACAAACAAGCGGCATAACGTTATATCCTTTTACCATACTTTAACGTCAACAATCTCGAAACTATTTTAACTTTACCTAAATTATTTCCAACATTTTTACCATATAAAACTAGTCTTCAAGTTCTACACAACCTACAAATGGACAGCATAACGTTACCCCTCTTCGCTACATTTCGACGTCGATAATTCCAAACCTTTTACAACTCTGACCAAACCATTCCAACAACATTTATACCTACACTAAGTCCTAAAACAATCTTAGAATAGCACCCAAGAAGTCATGAAGGATGTGAGCCAATAGCTTTCCATCCAACATCCCACAAGTTCCAATCGACATTACACTTAAGATAGCACAATAAAACTCATTTGTTAAATGATTCCAAAATCTGGGAAGCAACCTTAGGGTAATATTTATAACTCAATCCATAGTAATAACATCAAATTCTATTCATAATACAGCCCACAAACCATATAGAAGTCAGTAAAACAAAAGGCAAGTGTACAATAATTTTCTGAACACATGCTGTCCAGAATTTCCAGCATAACATACTATCATATACTTCTTGATTTTTATGAAAAAATCATACTAATTACACAACTATAATTACTTACCTTTGTTCTTCAAGATTCAGGTATTCCTTCAATATCCTAGAAGTTCCCTTGTGGCTACTTTGATAGTTTAAGAAAGTGTAGAGAGAAAATGGGGAAAGCTGAAAATTTTTTTCAAGTGTAAGAGTAAATGAAGTTTTGCTGCTTGTTACCCCTCTTTAAAGCCCTCATTTGGACGAATTTCTTTGGAAATTTTTACCAAATAATACTTATATACATAGGTAGATTAATCAGCAGCTAGTTCCCCAAAATTGGGCCTAAATAGGCATCAAATCTAGTGGACTTTGGCTGCCAATTTCCAGCTTTCCTCTTAATTCATTTTTGGCCCAAATAGTCAAGTGGTTTGGGATATTCTTGGGCTTTTCTTTACATTATTATTGGACTGACAATAAGTTCCATTTAAGATGCTAAAGTATGGGCTAAAATTACACCCTTAAGACAGACTTTATCCATAATCAAACTTGGACAAATTTAACGTCGAGCCTCATCTCCGTTTAGTTAGCAAATTCAAGCCAAGCAAGTAGGTGACTCACCTACTAGATTATTAATTTATACAAACACCTTAATTCTATTACTTTCTTTAGGGTTGTTATATCCTCAATTTAACACAAAACATGTATACAGTCGACCCTCTTAAGCATTAGACGCCCATATCGCCCATTTACATGAGATTCAAGCACTTTTAAGAATTGATGCTAATTTGACCAAATCATATTATGATTCATTCACATAGTATTAGTTCATGTAAAATGTGGGGTGTTACATGATCTAAGTAAGGTCTCTATGGGTATCTAGCTCAAGTTGATGATAGTGGTAAAGAGGTGGCTAGAGAGGTACATCAGTTGGCTAGATTGGGGGTTAGGTTGGATGAAGTTGATAATGGTGGTGTAGTGGTTATTTGATAGTTCTAAGTCTTCTTGAATTGAGGAGGTATAGCAAAACAGGATCTTGACCCCGCCTTGCTAGAGTTGAAGGCCTTGGTGAAAGATGGTAAAGTGGAGGTTTTCTCCCAAGGAGGAGATGGTGCCCTTAGGTACCAAGATAGATTGTGTGTACCTAGTGGTGATGACTTGAGAAATAAGATTTTAGACAAAGCTCATAATGCACCCTATTCTATTCACCCTAGTTCTAAAAAGATGTATAGAGATTTAAGAGAGGTATTTTGGTGGGTGGTATGAAGATACATATGTCTAAGTTTGTATCCAGGTGTCACAATTGCTAACAAGTTAAAGCCAAACATCAAAGGCCATGTGGCCTAGCCCAAAACATAGAGATTCCTACGTGGAAGTGGGAGAAAATCAACATGGATTTTGTGGTTTGTTTGCCTAAGACTATAAAGCATTTTGATTCTATTTGTACTATTATGGATAGAATGACTAAGTCGGCTAACTTCTTACAGGTCAAAACTACTTATAGTGCTGAAGATTATGCCAAATTGTACATTCATGAGTTAGTTAGATTACATGGGGTGCCTTTGTCCATCATTTCGGATCATGGATCTCAATTCACTTCTCACTTTTAGAGGTCTTTCCAAAGAGGTCTTGGCACTAAGGTTAAGCTTAGTATGACCTTCCACCCTCAAATAGATGGACAAGCCGAGAGAACTATCCAAACTCTTGAGGACATACTTAAATCTTATATTTTGGAGTTTAAAGATAGTTGGTATAAACATCTTCCTCTCACTAAATTTGCTTACAACAATAGCTACCACTCAAGCATTGGTATGGCTCCTTTTGAGGCTCTATATTGTAGGCATTGTAGGTCCCCGATTAGATGGTTTGAGGTGTGGGAGATGGCTTTGTTGGATTTGGATTTGGTTTTGGAAGCCTTGGAAAAGGTAAGGTTAATTAGGGTGGATTGAAAATAACCCAAAGTAGACAAAATTCCTTCTCTGATGTGAGGAGAAGAGATCTTGAGTCTAAGATTGGTGATTGGGTCTACTTGAAAGTCTCACCTATGAAGTGTGTGGTTTGACTTTGTAAGAATGGAAAGTTAAATCAAGATTTGTGTGTCCTTATAGAGCTTTGAGAAGGATTGGTATATTGCACATGAGTTGCCTATGGAGATGGACATGGTTCATTTGGTCTTCCATGTGTCCATGTTGAGAAAGTGTGTTGACGATCCAAGTGCTATAGTGCCCTTGGATGTTGTGGGTGTTGTAGAAGATAATTTAACTTATGAGAAGGTCCTATTGGATATTTTAGATAGACAAGTGGAGAGGGTGAGAAACAAAGATGTAGCTTCTGCCAAGGTTCTTTGGAGAAACGAACAAGTTGAAAATGCCACATGGGAAGCCGAGGAAGACATGAGAAAGCGATATCTATGTCTCTTCCACTCTACTCAATCCTATGGTACTAATGTAAGTCCCTTATATGATTTAGAGACTTAAGTTTCATCCCTTATGTCATTTTGCATGAATCCATGTTTATGTTGATAAGTTTATGGTGATTTTTGACACTCATATGGAGATTTTTGAAAATGATGTTTCAATGCTTTTGTTGCATTCATGTTAGGCAGAAATATTTAGGATTATTTCTCCTATGTACATTTCTTTAACATTGGGGGATGAATGTTCCCAACAGGGAGATATTAAAACACCCCAAAAAGGCCCAAAAATGTGCCTAAAAAATGTCCATAATCGTAATTTCTATATATCTCAAAATTCGTGCGTAATATCGAATATCTGACTTCACATTCATGATCATAGGATAAAATTGAATGGAAAATGGATATAACTCTGATTTTAGAGGACCCATATCAAAATAATGATTTTTAAAAATTTTGAATTCCAGTGATGATTCGCGCCCTGGCCGCGATGCGCCAGCAACGTGGATCAGTGTTAATTTTTCATGAAACTTTTGTTTCGTCCAAAGGGCCTTGGGGTCTTAGATCCATACCTACCTATGCATAAAAGCACCTATACTTAGTTATTTTTCAACTCTATATCACTCAAAATACTGTCAAAAACCTCTCTAACACTTGACAAAATATTTCATCCAAATTCAAGTGTCTCAAGCATAATTTCGGATCTGAGTATATCCCTTCAAGCTTCAAGTCTCCTTCAAGTCTACACTAAGAAAATCCAAGTGTAAGGTATGTATATTTCAACCATTGGGTCCTTTAACCCATGGTGCCCAACCTTCCTTTTATAAAAATTTCATGTTTTCAAGTTGGATTATCTATGGGTATCTCTTATTATGAATTTTGATTATAAACTATGTTGGGATTTCATCATAAAATTTTGATTGTTTATGCATGTTTTAAGCTATGAAAATATGATCTATTATGAGTTTTGGTTGTGAATTTTAAGGTATCTCACATGATGGTTTTTCAATATATTGGTGGGTTGATTTGCATTGAGTTTTCTCACATGATTTGATTCTTGACTTGCATAATTTTGAACAACCATTACGCACCCACCAAGTGTTTGATAAAATGTTAGGTCAAGAACTCTCAAGTTAATTACATGTTTTATAAGTCAAGTGACTTCATGATGAATATGGGCTATCTAATATGTTATGAATTCATAAAATTGTCTATGATTATGTAAGTATGAAGTTAAGTGCTATTTTCAAGTTTTTACCTCTTGTGAGCCTTTGATGTTAATGCAAGGGTAATGTTTCACAATGATATATTCTCATGTTTCAAGTTAGGCTTACCATTAGAGGTCAAGTATGTTTAAGAGCTACTGATGTCATGATTTCATGTTTATTGCAAGTTATTAAAGTATGATTATTCTAAGTATTCCATGGGACTAGACTTAGCAATGATGGATGGAGGGTTTTCTCTCATTCCTTGAACTATGTGCCAATATATAATTATGTTATACCCTTGCTATACTAGTGGATCTATTTGGTGCACTTTCTCTTGAAATTCTTCCCAAAATGGGACGGGCTCCCGTAAGGTAAAGTTTCTCATGAAATACTTTCCAACATGGGATGGGCTCCCATAAGGAAGTTTACTTCTCCAAAATGAGATGGGTTCCCATAAGGTGAAGTATGGTTTACCTTGGCAAGTAGACCACCTTTTTACTGGTGAGGGGTAATCATCAGGATTCTAAGTTGTAGCTCATTTGCTCTTATTCTTTGTCGGTTGAGGTCTCTTCCCACACATATATTATGTTCTATGCAAGATTAATGATTTACAAGAATAAGCATTGATCATGCATGCCATATTGAGATTATGCTTATCTTTTGCCTATTACTATGCATTCAAACTACATTGGCTTATGTCTTGTTGTATTGCATCGCACATACTTAATACATTCAAACATACTAATGTATACTATTGCTTATATGATATCACCATGTAGGGACCGAAGCTCCTTTGGATCATCCTCCCGTGGCTAGTTAGATTATTCGAAGAAAATCTTGGTGACTCCTCAAGTTCTAGGATACTGTCACTTTCTCTTACTATTTCTAAGACTTCTTAATGTTTAACATATGACATTCTTAGGGTGATTCCAGAGAGTGTCTTGTCCCCCGCTCCAATCTATGTTTAGAAGTGTTGTTGGAATAATTGATGTATTTATGCTTTGAGTTTTGTCTCTTTTATGCTTTATAAATATCAAGACTTCCCTTAGTAACTATTTCCCTTATTGATATTCTTGTTGTTGTTTACTTTGCTTCCGTGATCAAGGATGTGTAATTGATATGCTAAGAGGCTTGTTTGAGTCCCTTCGGGTTCCCATTCATCATGTCATGTAGAGGCCCTAGCCTTAGGTCGTGACAAATTGTCAGGGTATATAGTGTACATTCATTCTATAATCCTTGCAGCCCCCATGCTTTATATGATGGCTTTCTAGAATGTTCCCTGGCCTTGTTAACTCTTGTGTTTGCTTCATTAGCAAATCCAGATTAGCTCTGTTCTGAGTAAGCATAATAAGGATCTCTGCATTTATGTTTGCTTAGTCAGAACTCATATCAACACTGCTTGCATGATCTATTGGATATCTATTCCTAGGCTCCCACATGTGGTTCAATTTAGCTTCTATGTTTAGGTGCTCAGAAATTTCTGCAAATGGTTGTTCTACAAATAGACCTTCCAAGAGGGAATCAGCACATGCTTGATCATTAGCATCTACAGTTCGATAGAGATTTTTTGCCAGGACATTCCCCAAAATCTCATGGTTCGATGCACTCCTCAAGCATCTATTAAATTGCTTCCATGTAGCAAAGATTGAATCACCAGGAAGTTGCTTAAAATGGTGGATCTAGCCCTCCACCTTGGGTTTGTTTTGTTTAATAAAGTACCTTGCAAAGAAATCTCTCTACGATTCTATCTACCTAGTGATTGACCCCTATGGAAGCTCAAATAGCCATAATGCAGCATTGGCCCTAAGAGACAACGAGAAGGCACGAAGTTCCACAACATCTATAGACATATTCTGTGTTCCCATTATACTCTTACAGACAAATGCCACATTATATATTTATCTATATGGATTCTTTGCTAGTAAGCCCACAAATATCCTATGGTTCAGCAACATCTGAGGTAACCTACTAGATACTGTGAACTTTGTGTATGTCGGTAGTGGTGGCAACATAAGAGCTCCAGTCATCTCAATAGCCATGGGATTCAACCTGTACTTATAACACCCCATAATTTTTTCCTATCCATTCTGGTTGAGTATGTATAAAGGATTGCTGAGAAAATGACTGAGGAAAACTACAGAAGCAATTTACAAGAAAGGTTTATGAGTCATAGAGAGGTTTTGTATATGAAATTCCAGTATTTCAGACTACTAGGTCATCTTTTCACGAGAAGGAGTTTATGACTCGTAAACCATATTATGACTCGTAAGATAAGGTTTCATACTAAATTTCAGTGACTCAAATTTCAAGATTCTTCAATTTATGAGATAGGTTTATGACTTATAGAACACATTACAACTCATAGAGAGGTATTCATGGTAAATTCCAACAACTCAGTTTTCTAGGGACTTTTAGTCTTTGAAAGGTGTCTATGACTCATAGAGTACTCTACACCTCGTAGACGGGGTTTCGTAGACCTAGTCAACCATTTTAATGAGGGGTAATTGTTTCCATTCCACTACCTATTCCATTAAACCCTAGACATTTTTGGCTTGAATAAAGCTTGAAAGTATAGCCCTAATGGCATTTTTCCCATTCTCCATACTTGGGTTTTCTTGAGAGCAAGAGGAGAGGAGCAGGAGCTAGGGTTTTCCAATTCAAGAGTAAGGATTACTTGAGATTCGATTGTTTCTTTATCCCCAGGTATGTAAGGCTTACAACAGTGTGAAATTTCTTCCTTCACATGCCCCTTTCCATTATCTTGAGTCAAGAGTTGAGAAAAGTTGAGCTTTGAGAAACTTCCACTATATTAATACTATATCCTTCCATTAATCATGATGTACCTATTTTAATATATGAGATAATTGCTATATTGCATGAACATTAACATGAAATTTAACATGTATTTCATTCTTGGTAGCATGAACCCTAAATCACATGTTTTTATGAAATTCTATTCATATTATTGAGCATTTGAGTTGATATAAATTGAGCATGTTGAGTTGAGTAAATCGAGTATGATTGAGTTTGAGGAGCACATTAAATTAAGTCATATATATCACTATATATGATTATCTTACTTGCACTATATAATGAGTTAAATTGAGTAAGTCTAAATTACCCTTGAGTTTAGGTTGAGTTTGATTTATTTGCATTGATTGAATGAGCTGATAAGAAATTGAGTTGAGTTGACTGATTAAGCATTGAGCTCTGAGTTAATTGATTAAGTATTGAGGATTGAGTTGACTAATAAGCTGAGCATTGAGATTTGAGTTAACTGATTGAGAATTGAGCTTTAAGTTGATTGACTGGCAATGAGGATTGAGTTAACTGATGAGTTGTGCGTGATTTAGTCTTGGAAGAAGTATCGAGCACCAAGTGAGAAGTGATTACACTTATACTTTAACCCACAAAACTACATTTCCAGTGTATGATAGTCATTACAGCTAACCTACAAACTCTTGTTCTATAAGTGAACATTTACCCTGGATCCACAAGAGTATTGATCACCTTTTTTCATGGCAAGTTAAAGGCGGGCATAGCAATGATGCTGATTCATTGTACATCACCAAATTATAGGTGGTGAGATGAGTATTTTCATTAAGAGAAACTCCCAAGCAACATTGATGAGCATGATATTTTCAAACTAAGTTTATTATTACTGAGTCCATTTTTCTAAGTATACTTTAAAAGCATGATTTACTTCAAACTTGCATATTGAGTCGAGCATGAGTTGTTAAGTCGAGATGAGTGAGTTGTGCTTTACTTTTCTTGAGCTATTTTACATACCAGTATATTCCATATACTGACATCCATTTAAGCCTGCATCTTTTCATGATGCAGATACATATGATAGAGAACTTTAGCCCATGCATCATTGAGGTCTAGATCAGCACATTTCTAGTGTGGGTGAACCCTCTTTGCCATCCGCAGGCGATCTTTTACTTTATTAGTTAGTTTGATACCTTTTTGTTTCTTTGATTGGGATATTCATGGTCTGTCATGGCACCATCCTAGATTGATGAGTAGAGGCTTCATAGATAGTCGAATAAAGGATTTTGAGGAGTTTTATGTATCTAAACTTATTTTCATTTATAAACTATGACATAATAGAGTTATATTTTGCTTTTATGATGTCTCCCTAATTGAGTTAGTTCTTCCATTTTTGAGTATGATGTGATGATGAGGCCAAGTGATTCACTCAAGGGCTAGCAATAGTCTCTGAGTGTCGGCCACACTAAGGGTACCCTCCCGAGGCGTGACAAACTTGATATCAGAGCACAAGTTCAAAAGTCCTAGAGAGTCCATGATATTGTTTCTAGTAGATTCTTGTTTTTGTCTATTGTGCACCATACTTCATAACTAGGAGGCTATAGGACATTAGGAACCGTTACACTTTTCTTGTGACTGGGTTTGTGCAATAGAGTTGAAAACTCTGTAAAACTCTTTTTCTAACTCATTCATTACGCGATTGCAGATTATGCCTCCTAGATATATCGTAACCCAGAGAAATGCTTCAGCTAACACTACTGAGAACCTTGACTCAAAGGTGCCTCCTCAAATAAGGACGGGGAGCCGAGGTCAACCAGCTAGGACTACTGGTATATGTGACACCTACTACTCCATCTGCTCCTACTACTATAGCTGACTTCAGAGGGGCTATTTACATACTCACATAGTTGGTAGCTGCCTAAAGTGAGATCCAAGGTTGATAGACTTCTAGTTCTAGCTCTCATGAGCTAACGGCTGCCTCCAGATTGAGAGACTTTCGGAGGATGAACCCACATGTCTTCACCAGGTCCAAGGTTGAAGAGGACCCCTCAAAACTTCATTGATGAGATGTGGAAAGTGCTAAAAGCTATACATGCAACTGAGACTGAGGGAGTTGAGCTTGCTACCTATCAGCTCAAGGATGTGGCCAATGTTTGGTACAATCAATGGGAAGAGAGGCAAGGTGAGGATGTTAAGACTGCTACCTGGGATGAGTTTGAGAGTGCTTTCCTCAGTCAATTCTTCCCTTAGGAGTTGAGAAAGGCGAAGATCGAGGAGTTTGGGAATATGAAACAAAAGGGGATAACTATTAAAGAATATGGCCTAAAGTTTATCCAGCTATCTAGGTATGCCTAGAGATGGTCCCTAATATGAGCGTGAGGATGAGGAAATTTATATCCGGATTAGGTAGACAGGTGAAGAAAGAGTGCAAGGTGGCATTGTTAATTCTAGCAATTGGACATTTCCATAATGATGGCCTATGTGCAAAATATTGAGGAAGATATAAAAAAGGATAGGTAGGAGCACGTGAGTAAGAAGGCTAGATCAGCAGGGCCTGAGCCTAACCAAACTAAGCACGGTAAGGGAGATAGGTCTTATTTCCAGAAGAGATCTTCTAAGTATGCACCATCTTCAGCTAGTGCACCAAACCTAAGCCAGAGATATGATCATCCCAAGGTCAGCCAAACTTTAGGGCACATAGTGCACAGTCTTAAGCAAGTGTGACCCTTGGCTTTAAATGGAAGCCACCTTGTGGAAAATATGGCAAAATGCATTTGGAGATTGTAGAGATGGAGGGAATAGTTGCTACAAGTGTGGCCAATAGGGTTATTTTTCAGAGGGAGAGTCTGATGCGGGAAATAAGGCCCAGTCCTCTACCATAGCACCACTAATGAGGGGTAACCGAGAGGTACTGCACCAGGGGTAGGCGATGGGACAAACCATCTATATGCGATGAAACTGATAGGGTCAGAAGGTTGTATCAGATGTTGTGATAGGTATGCTTCGAGTCTTTACATTTCATTGCTATGCTTTACTTGATTTGGGTACAACTTACTCTTTTGTGACACCATATATGGAAAGTAAATTTGAGATTCTTTTGGAGTGTTTGCTTGAGACCATTTTCTATTTCTACTCTTGTTGGTGAGTTCATTTGAGTTAAGCAAATCTATAGAGATTGTGTGGTGTCCATCTATGATAAAGATACTTTTGTTGATTAGATTGAGTTAAAGATGATTGATTTTGATGTGATTATTGGTATGAATTGGCTTTACACCTGCTATGCCTATGTTGATTTCCAAACTCGAACTGTCAAATTCTAGTTTCTAAATGAGCCTGTTAATGTGTGGAATATATATTTTGTTGCACTGAAGGGTAAGTTTATTTCTTATCTCAAGCTCGATGACTAATTTCTGAGGGATATATCTACCACCTTGTGCTAGTAATTCTGATAAAGGTGAGCCTCCTACTCTCGAGTATGTCCCAATTGTGAGTGAGTTCCTAATGTGTTTTTGGAGGATATGCCTGGAGTCCCTCCTGATAGGGAGATCAACTTCAAAATTGATGTGATTTCTGACACCTAGCTTATATCTATTCTGCCATATAGAATGGCCCCTGCAGAACTGAAAGAGTTAAATGAGCAATTGATGGATTTCTTAGAGAAAGGATTCCTAAGGCCGAGTATCTCTCTATAGGGTGTTCCAGTCTTGTTCATGCAAAATAAAGATGGTTCCCTGATGATATGTATTGATTATTGTCAACTGAACAAGGTGGCCATCAAGAATAAATATCCCCTTTCGAGGATTGGTGATTTTTTCGACCAACTTCAGGCCACTATTTTCTCTAAGATAGACCTCAGATTGAGCTATTTTTATCAGTTGAAAATGAGAGAATATGACATTGTGAAGATGACTTTTCAAACTCGATATGGTCACTTTAAGTTCTCGGTAATGTCTTTTGGTTGACAAATGCACCCATAACCTTTGTAGATCTGATGAACAGAGTGTTTAGGCAATATCTCAACATATTTTTTATTGTATTTATTAATGATCTTTTGGTATATTCTAGAGATGAAGAGGAGCATGCCAATCACCTTAGGATCTCTTTACAAACACTCCAAGATAATGAGTTATATATAAGTTTATAAGTGTGAATTTTGGCTCAAATCTATGGCTTTCTTAGGTCATGTAATTTTTGAAAACAAAATTCGAGTGGATACTCAAAAGATCGAGGCGGTCAAGAGTTGGTACAGACCAACCTCACTGACTAATATAAAAGGCTTTTTGGGATTGGTTGGCTATCATCGGAGGTTTATTGAGGGGTTTTTATCCATATCTGCACTGTTGAGCAAATTAACTGAAGAAGGTCAAGTTTCAATGGCTTGACGAGTATGAGAAAAGTTTTCAAGAGTTGAAGGTGAGATTAACTACCATACTAATGTTGACCTTTCCTAATGGAACAAATGGGTTTGTAATTTACTGCGATGCTTTGAGGGTAGGATTGGGATGTGTGTTGATGCAGAAGGGAAAACTTGTTGTCTATGCTTCTAGATAGCTTAAGATGCATGAGAAGAATTATCCTACTCATGACTTGGAGTTGGCAGTAGTGGTGTTTTCTCTCAAGTTATGGCGCCACTATTTATATGGAACACATGTTGATATATTCACAAACCAAATAACCCTGCAATACATCTTCACCCAGAAGGAGTTTAACTTGAGGCAGAGGAGATAGCTTGAGTTACTTAAAAACTATGACATGAGCATCTTTTACCACCCGGGAAAAGCTAACATGGTTGCTGATGCTTTTAGTAGGTTGTCCATGTGCAGCACTTTCCCATGTGGAGGAGGAGAAGAAAGAGGTAGCCAAAGAGGTCCATAGACTGGCACGATTAGGAGTCCAACTAGATGAGTCGAGAGATGGAGGAGTTTATGTGCAAAAGGGGTTTGCATCATCTCTGGTAGTAAAGGTGAAGGAGAAACAAGACCAAGATCCTCTTTTACTATAGTTGAGGGGGGATATGCATATGTAGAAAGTGATGGATTTCACCAAAGGGGGAGATGGAATATTAAGGCATCAAGGCAAATTGTGTGTTCCAAATACAGATGGATTCGAGATAGGATGATGACTGATGGCCATAGTTCCAGATATATTATTCACCCAGGGCCTACCAAGATGTCCCATAACTTAAGGGAAGTTCATTGGTGGAGTGTAATGAAGAAAGATATTGCCAAGTGCCCGAAAAGCCGACATGTCAAAGTTGAGCATCAAAGGCCACTAGAGTGGCTTAGAACTTTGAGATTCCAGAATAGAAATGGGAGATGATTAACATGGAATTAATCACAGATTTACCAAGGTCTCACAAACAACATAATTCAATTTGGGTGATAGTTGATCGGATGACTACGTCTGCTCACTTCTTGGCAGTCAAGACAATTGACTCTGCAGAGGATAATGCCCTATTATACATAAGGGAGATTTTTAGATTTCATGGAGTTCCCTTGTCCATCATCTCAGATAGAGGAGCCCAATTAACTACCCAGTTTTGGAGATTTTTCCAGAAGGGTTTGGGTACGAAGGTGCTCCTTAGCACAAGTTTCCACCCTCAAACACATGGCTAGGCAGAGCTGACCACTTGCGTTTGATAGAGTTTGCTTACAACAATAGCTTTCATTCAAACATTCAGATGGCCTCCATATGAGACACTTTATGGTAAAAGGCGTAGATTGTTGATTGGATGGTTTTGTCATGACCCATTCCTAGGGCCTAGATGTGACACAGTGAATTGGGAATCTAAAGGAACCCCAGACAAACCTCTTAGAATATCAATCACATATTCTTGATCACAGAAGCAAAATAACAACAATAAGAGATATAAATAAGGGAAACGAGACTAAGGGAAGTCTTTGATATTCATAAAATATTGATTAGTCAAGCTCATAACATAAGTACATCAGTTATCCAACAGCACCTCTAACATGGAATGTAGCAAGGGCCAAGACACTTTTTGAGCTCACCCTCATAGTATCAAGTGTTCAACATAAAGAAGTAGCGAATGGTAAGCGTAGCACAGATAGTTTCCTCAAACTTGAGGACTCACTAAAGCTTATCTTTCGAAGTACCAAAATTAGCCATGTGGAGGATGATCGAGAGGTGCTCTGATGTTTATATGGTAACATCATATAGGCATATAGTATGTATTAGTATGTTTGAATGTACTAAGTATGTAGTATGCAATGCAACAAGATATAAGCCAACATAGTCAAAATGTACAATCATAAGCAATGAATAAGTATAATATCAATATGGCCTGGATGATCAATGTTTGAGGTAAAACATGCTTGTAAATCCTATAACTTGCAAAATATATATTATATGTATGGTAAGAGACCATAACCAACATAGACCAAGTGAACTAATACTTTGAATCCAAGGCATACCACCTCTTTGTAAGTTGATTGAGGCATCCACCCCTCAATAAGGTGATTGGGCAAGTCACCCCCAACAATGTGATTTAAGTATCCATCCCTCAGCATGGTGATTGGGTATGTCACCCCCCAATAAGGTGATCAAGGTACTCACCCCTCAATATGGTGAATGGGAATATCACCCCCCAACAAGGTGGTTGAGGCATGTCATCCCATCAATAAGGTGATTGGGCATCTCACACCTAACAAGGTGTGGTCTATTTGCAACACTATCGATACTTTTTATGAATTCAATGCATACATCCAAGCCGTTAATCATCATAAAGTCACTTGACTTATAAACCATGTTATAAATCATCAATAACTTGAGAATCCTTGTGAAGACATTTTTTACCAACCACTTGGGAGGTTTATAATGCGAGTTCAAAATCATTCACTTCAAGAGTGAAATAATATGAGAAAACTCAATGTAAATAAACCCACTAATATATAGTAAAACTGCATGTAGGATACCTTGAAATCCATCATCAAATCTCATAATAGATCATATTTCATAACTTAAAACATGCATATTGTCAATAGCCCAACCATATCATAGTATATGCTTGAAATAGATAGACATGTATAATCAATCAACATTTCACAAAACTCCAACATAATTATAATCATAATCAATAATAATAGATACCCATCGATGATACAACTTGAAAACATGTATTTTTCATAAAAAGGGAGATTAGGCTCCAAGGGTGAAAGGACCCAATGGATGAAACCCACATACCTCAAACTTGAATTTTCTTGAGATGAGCTTGAAGAGAACTTAGAGCTTGAGGAGAATCCTCGAGTTCCTAAGTTAGGAATTAAATCCTTGAAATTTGAATGAGATACTTGGTTATGTCGTGGAGTGGTTTTTGAGAGGGTCTTGAATGACATAGAATTGAAAAATGGCTAAGTATAGATATTTTCACGCATAAGTGGGCATGGTCTATAACTCCAATGCCCTTGGTTGAGATAAAAAAATTAAGATAAAATCAATACAGGTCCACTTCTAGTCCGCGATACGAACCCAAGATGAAGGAAAAATTAACACTAATTGGCGCCTAATTCGTATTGTAGCCTAGTCGTGAGTACGCACTTGGAATTCATAATTTTGCAAAATTCACTAAGCATCCTTTAAAATCTAGGTTATACATATTCCTCACTCAGTTTTGCCCTTTGATCGAGAATATGAAGTCAGATTTTTGATATCATGCACGGATTTTGAGATATATAAAATTATGATTATTTCAAAGCACATTTTGGAGTGTTTCAGGTTTGAGGTAAGTAAAGCAGAGTTGATTGGACTGGACATGGTTCAGAAAGCCATGGTAAAGGTGAAAATCATCCAAGAAAGGTTCAGGATAGAAAGAGTCAATAAAAATCCTATACGAATATTAAAAGAAGAGACTTAGAGTTTGAGGTAAATGATTGGGTGTATTTGAAAATGTCACACATGAATGGTATAGTGAGATTTGGGAAGAAAGAAAAGTTGAGTCCGACTGATATTGGCCCTTATAAATTATAAAAAGAGTGGGCAGTGTGGCATATGAGTTAGAGCTACCATCAGAGTGAGAGGCTATCCACCTAGTCTTCCATATTTCCTTGCAAAAAAAGTGTTTGGGAGATCCAAAATTAGTTGTGATTATTGAGAGTATTGTAGTGAGAGATAGCTTAAGTTATAAGGAGGTTCCTATCTAAATCTTTGATCGCCAGGTTCTAAAGTTAAGGACTAAAGAGGTTGCATCTGTCAAAGTACTGTAGAGGAACCAATTCATAGAAGAAGCTACTTGGGAGGCTGAGGAGGACATGAAGACCAACTATCCTCATTTATTCTTACCTGCTAATGATAAAAGAGTTAATGGTAATGAATTCTTGATAAATTCTTTAATTTCCATTTCCTTATATCCTATTTATTCTCCATATGATAGGCGATAGAGTTCTAGAGTCTGAGTGAGGACAGATCTGATTTGTTGATTGTTTTGCTTGCTAAATTTCTTGATTTGTTGATTGCATGGGTGAGACAAGAGTTGGTTGATCGTTAGAGTCCATAGGTAGATTCGTGCCTTGACTTAATTCCTATCCTTCTCTTCATTCGAGGATGAATGATCCCAAGGGGGAGATAATGTAACACCCCTTAATTTCTTTTTATCAGAGCTGGTTGAGTATGTGTAGAGGATTGCTGAGAAAATGACTAAGGAAAACTGCAAAAATAATTTATGAGAAAGACTTATGAGTTGTAGAGAGGTTTACGACTCGTAGACTGGGATTTCATATGAAAGTCTAGTGTTTTAGACTGCATGTTCATCTATTTTTGAGAAGGAGTTTATGACTCATAAACCATATTATGACTCGTAGATAAGGTTTCGTACTAAATTCCAGTGACTCAAGTGTTAAGATTCTTCAATTTATGAGATAGGTTTATGACTCATAATGCACATTATGTCTTATAGAGAGGGGTTTCGTGGTAAATTCTGGCAAATTAGATTTTTAGGGGCTTTCAGTCTATGAGAGGTGTCTACAACTCGTAGAGTACTCTACGACTCATAGACGGGGTTTCGTAGACCCAGTCAATAGTTTTAATGAGGGGTAATTTTATCCATTCCACTACCTATTCCATTAAACCTAGACGTTTTTGGCTTGAATAAAGCTTGAAAGTATAATCCTAAGGGCATTTTTCCTATTTCCCACACTTGAGTTTTCTCGAGAGCAAGAGGAGAGGAGGAGGATCTAAGGTTTTTAAATTTAAGAGCAAGGATTGCTTCAGATTCAATTGTATCTTCATCCCCAGGTATGTAAGGCTTACCAAAGTGTGAAAAAAAATTTCTTTCACATACCCCTTTCGATTATCTTGAGTCAAGAGCTGAGAAGAGTTAAGCTTTGAGAAACTTTCACTATATTAATACTATATCCTTGCATTTATCATGATGGACCTATTTTACTACATTAGATAATTGCTATATTACATGAACATTGACATGGAATTTAATATGTGTTTCATTCTTGATAGCATGATCCCTAAATCACATATTTTTATGAAATTCTATTCATATTGTTGAGCATTTGAATTGATATAAAATGAGTTTTGATCATGTTGAGTTGAGTAAATAGAGTATGATTGAGTATGAGGAACTCATTGCATTAAGTCATATACAACACTATATATGATTATCTTACTTGCAATATCATAATGAGTAAAACTGTGTTAGTCTAAATGGTCGTTGAGTTTGAGTTGAGATTGATTTACTTGCATTGATTGAATGAGCTAATGAGAAATTGAGTTGTGTTGAGCATTGAAATTTGAGTTAGCTGATTGAGAATTGAGGTCTGAGTTAAGGGCGGGCGTGGCAGCAATGGTGATTCATTGTGCATCACCAAATTATAGGTGGTGGGATGAGCATGTCAGCAAAGAAAAACTCCCAAGCAACATTGATGAGCATGAAATTTGGAAACTGAATTTATTATTACTGAGTCTATTTTCTGAGGGTATATTAAAAGCATAATTTACTTCAAACTTGCATATTGAGTCGAGCATGAGTTGTTGAGTCGAGATGAGTGAGTTGAGCTTTACTTTTCTAAATCAATTTTTATCTTAGTATATTCTATATATTGACATCCATTTGGTCCTACATTTTTTGATAATGTAGATACATGTGATAGAAGACTTAAGCCCACGTATCATTGAGGTCCATATCAGTACACTTCCAGAGTTGGTAAGCCCTCTTTGCCATTCAAAGGCGCTCTTTTTTATGAGTTAGTTTGATACCTTTTTCTTTCTTTGATTGGGGTGTTCATGGTTTGTTACGGCACCATCTTAGATTGATGAGTAAAGGCTTCATAGACAGTGAATAGAGATTTTGAGGAGTTTTATGTATCTAAACTTATTTTCATCTATAAACTATGATACAATAGAGTTATATTTTCCTTATATGATGTCTCCCTAATTGAGTTATTTCTTCCGTTGTTGAGTATGATGTGACAATGAGGACAAGTGGTTCCCTTAGGGGCTAGCATAGTCTCTGAGTGCCGGCCATGCCAAGGGTACCCTTTCAGGGCGTGACAATACTGATTCCTCTAGTAAGCATTGGCGTTGAAATCCAAAGGATGTGGAATTGAAATGACCCCAAGAAGTGGCCGAAAATATGCCTTAGAAGTGCCCATATTTGTAATTTCCATATATCTAAAAATTCATGCGTGATATTGAAATTCAGACTTCATATTCGTAATCAGAGGGCAAAATTGAGTGGAAAATTGGTATAACCCAAATTTTAGAGCAATTATATCAAAATTCAAATTTCCAAAGTTGGTGAAAAATAGTAAGGTTCCGTGCCCCTGGTGCGACACGACTAGGGCAAGGAACATTATAGTTTGTTGCTAGTTTTTTAATCTTCGGTCCAAGGCCTTTAGGTATTGGTCATAAGCTTTACTATGCATAAAAACACCTATACTTAGTCATATTTCAACTCCATATCATACAAGACATTCCCCAAAATCCTCTCTAACACTTAGGCAGTATTTCACCCAAAATTCAAGTGTGCCAATCTCATTCCGGATCTAAGAATTTCATTCAAACTTCAAGTTCTCATTCAAATCTTTATCAAGGAAATCCCCAAAGTTGAGGTATATGGGTTTCAACAATTGGTTCCTTTCACCCATGATGCCCAACCTTCCATTTTGTTTACATAAATTTTATGTTTTCAATATAGTTTATCTATGGGTATATCTTATTATGAATTTTTAGTGTAAACAATATTGGGGTTTTGTGAAATATTGTTCAACTATGTATGTTTTGAGCTTTGGAGCTATGATCTATTGTGTAAATTGATTAGGGGTTTTGATATATCTTGCAAGAGGGTATTACCTAGTGTTGGTGGATTGATTTACATTGATTTTTCTCGCATGTCTTCAATCTTGAGTTGCTTGATTTTGAGCTAACATTACACACCCGCCAAGTGTTTGATAAATTGTCTTGTTTAGGATTCTTGACTTATTGATGGTCTATTGCATGGTTTAGAAGTCAAGTGACTTCATAATATTTGTAGGCTACAAAGTATGTATTGAAATCAAGAAATTATCTATGGTTATTACGAGTCTTGGTTGTTTATAAATTATTGAATTCTTATATGAAGGTTTATGTTAAAGCCTACTAGATAGGGTTATGAACTATGTGGCATGCCTCACCCTCTAGTACAAGGCTAATTCCTATATGAAGGGGTTATGAACTATGTTGTGTGCCTCACCCTCATGTATGAATCAATGCTACATACTATCTTATTCGCCCATGAAGAGGTTATGAACTATGTGGTACGCCTCACCTTCATGTGTGATTCGACACTTCGTATTATATTATGTGTGTATGTAGGGGTTATGAACTATAACATCCCTCTATCTCCATATACTAACCATTACCTATTAGAATGGTTTATGACCTATGCTATTCCACTCACCCTCTAGTATAAGTTATTTGGATGATCTAATCATGTCACCATATTATGTTGAATAAGCTATACAAGAATGATTATTTTCGAGCATATTTTAGCTCTAGAATCGTTCATGAATTCCATATTGATATCTTACTTATTATTTGCTTATAATTATGCATTTTGATCATGTTGTCTATCCTTTGTTGCAGTACATTCTACATAGTACATTCAAATATACTAACGCATCCTTTATGCCTACATGATGTTACCATGTAGGGATCAGAGCTCTATTTGACTATCCTCCTCCATGTAGCTAATTTGACATCTTAAAGATAAGCTTGGTGAGTCCTTAAGTTAGAGGACACTATCTACTTTCTGTTGTTATTTCTAAAACTTCTTTATGTTGATATTTGACAATTACGAGGGTGAGCCTGGAAAGTGTCTTGGCTCCCGCTCTATTCTATGTTTAGAGGTGTTGTTGGAATATTATGATGTATCTATGCTATGAGCTTGACTCCTTGTGTTTTATGATATCAAAAGATTCGCTTAGTCCCTTTATCCCCATTTTGACTCTCTTGTTGTTGTTTAATTATTTTTGCGACCAGATATGCTAAGAGGTTCGTTTGGGGTCCCTTCAGGTTCCCCATTTGCCATGTCACGTTTAGGCCCTAGGTCCGAGTCATGAAAGTAATATCCTACAAAGGAGGTGGGTTCTCATTCCTATCATTATCATTATTGTTCCTATTTAGGATGCATTGGTTGCAATATTGAGATGTCTTGGATCATTCTTCTTGAAGTTTTGTGGATTTCAAGAACAAATAGAGCTAACGCATTACCTTGACTCCTTGTGTTGGTCATACATTACTCCTACACTATAACACCCCATGCCTTACACTACTAGTACAATTCAAATGAAACATAACATGGTTTGGTCGAATTGACGCTAATTTTCAAAAAGTGCTTGAATCTCGCATTAATGGGCTATATGTGCACTTAACGCTTAAGAGGATCGAGTGTATACATGTTTTACATCGAATTGAGTATAGTATGGCCTTAAATGAAGTAAGATAATTGAGGTGTTTGTAGGACTTAGAAGCTAGCAGGTGAGTCACCTACTTGCTTAGCTTAAATCTCTAACTAAACGGAGATGAGGCTCGACGTCAAAATTATCCAAGTTCGATTATAAATAAAGTCTTTGTTAAGGATGTAACTTTGGTGATGTTTTAGTCATAAATGGGATACATTTTCAGACCAATAAGTATCATAAAAAGGGCCCAAAGACCTCATAATACACTTAGCAAATTGGGCCCAAAAATAAGTAAGTGAAAGTTAGAAAGTAGGCAACCCAAGTCCATCAAGTTGGTGACCCATTTAGGCCAAAGTTCAAGGGCCTGCTGTATAAGAAGCTTAATAATATGTGGCTTAATATTTTTGAAAAGCCAAGAGTAAGTCGGTCAAGCTAGGCCTTTAAAGAGAGATAAAAATAGCACAATTTCATTTCAACATAGACAAGAACAAAAAATCAGCTTTGTCTCCAACTTTTCTCTTAACGTACATTGACTTGAAAAGCAGTAAAAAGGAACTTATAGGGTTCTTATACAAGCCCTATATCTTGAATATAGTGGTAAGTAAGTTTATACATGTGTTTACTATAGTTTCATCATGAAAAACAAGAGATAGATACTAGTTATGCTTGCTGAAATCTGTTGGACAGATTCTGTGTAGAAAGTTTCTATACCTTTTCCTTTTTTTTTGGTGATTTATCAATGGTTTTTAAGTTATATATGAAACGAACTTGGTGTTCCTAATATTATTTGAGTTATAAACATTGCCCTAAGGTTGCTGCCCTGATTTTAATTTCATTTAACAAGCGCGTTTTATCGAGTTATCTTAAATGTCATGTTGATTGGTACTTGCGGCTGTTGTATATAAGAATATTAGCTCACGTCCTTCATGACTTATTAAGTGATGTTATAAGAATATTTTAGGTCTTTTTATATGTATAAATGTTGCTGGAACAGTTTGGTTAAATTTGGAATAAGTTTGGATTTGTCAACATCGAAAGGTAGAGAAGGAAGTTAATATTATGCTGTTCGTTTTTAGATTGTGTAGAATTGCAACGTGCGAAACTTTGTGGGCTATTGTAAGACTATCAAGAGGGTGGAACAAAATATATATGACATATACATAAGAATTGTTGTTCAAAAATACGGTTATAAGTGAAAAGGTTGGATGAAACGCCTTGACATCGCTAATTAAAAGCTTGTTGCCCTTGTGTTGTTTTGTTATGTGATTGAGATGCCAAGATGTGTTTATTGGATGCTAATGCTAGTTTTATCACCTACTATGTTGTAGATAAACATTTGGAGGAATGGAAGGTTATCTTGAATTAGTAACGAGGTCATACGACGAGGTATGTAAGGTTACTTGATTTCGTATCACTTGGCATGAAATATAGATCTCTTCTTGGTACATAAAGGCATTCACCAACACCGACACAACCATTAACCATGTCTCCACTCTTGTATATGTTCATATGATTCTATATATAGTCACCTTCAAAACTACATACATGTTTAGATACCAAGTTATATGAGTTCTTGTTATGGAATGAAGTTCATAAGTTGTTCCAATTCATATGCATTTTATTATTTACGTAACGTACTATTTTAATTATCATGTTGTCTTGTGTGATTATCCACATGTCACATGTTACCTATACAGCCCTACAGCTCTAATATTATGGACACCAAAAGAATCATCTCAAAGGTAATTGAAAGATACAGTATACAGTTGATGGGTGGAGCCCAAGGGGGTTCAAAAAGAACCTAGCATAGGGACGATCCCAATACAGTATTATGGGTGGAGCTCGAGGGGATTCAAAAAGAACCTAGCATAAGGACGATCTCGATATAGTTTACCACTAATTAGCTGGTCATTTGATTATAGCTGTGCACGGATTTTACAGTATAGATTTTACAGTAAAGGTAAAGTGATATAAAGGACATAAAGTACATGATTCCACAGCATAACTAAGGGTGGTCCCTGATCTTCCACAGATGCATGGTTTCATTTGAGTTGTTACTTTATATGTAGTATATCCTGCCTTACATACTCAGTAAATTATCCCGTATTGACATCCCTTATGGGGGACCTACATTTCATGCTGCAGGTACAGGTGCAAGTAGATCTCCCCAATAGCAGTACAGGATATTCTGCTATTGTCACCAAGCTCTAGGTAGCTTCGGGGCTTTGTACATATCTAGAGCTTACATATTTTTATTGCACAATTTGCTGAGGCGGGGCCTATCCTGACCCTTGTCAGATGTTTTTCTTTATTTAGAGCCTTTGTAGACTATGTAAAGTAAAGTTTGGTCAAGTCTCATATTTTAAATATCGTGGCCCCAATAGCCTAGTCATATGAATTTTCTTTTGGCTTATTATCATTGTTTATCTTCTTAAAGTCATGTCAAACATAGAAACTCCTTATAGTATGTATAAAAAGTGCATAGTTACAGGTTGGTTCTCCCGAGCCTTATCGACAATGGATGCCAGTACGCCCTAACGGGACTTTAGGGCATGACAGAAGTGGTATCAGAGGGGGTCATCCTAGAGAGTCTACAATGTCGTGTCTATGTAGAATCTTGTTTATCGATGAGGCTACGTGGCATTTTGAAGTTGTTACTTTCTTTTTATTCTTTAGATCATGCCATAAAGTCAAGTGTAATAGGTGCCTTATGTCTAATCCTGAATTGTTTTGTACAGCAAGTATGCCAAAAATAAGGCAGAATAAAGGTAAAGGGAAGGGAATAGAAGTGGTGGTTGGTATACCCAGCCAGGTGAGACAGCAAAATGAGATTCAAGAGGAGTCTTTGTCATAGACATCTCCAACTCCTCCAGTTCCTAATGAATCAGAGAGCAGTGAAATTCCCCAGAGCCACCTATTGATGCTACCGTGCAAGATCTAAGAAATGCAGTCCAACTATTGACCCGTATAGTTGCTGGTCAAGGTCAAAGGCAGGAAGGTCCAGTTATGGGTACAGGTGGTACAATAGGGTATACATGATTTTCTTAATTTAGACCCTCCAACCTTCACTAAGTCAGATCCTAATGAAGACCCCAAGGATTTTATTGATCAGATTCAGCATACTTTAGATGTTATGCATTTGAGTGGTATAGAAGAAGTTGAATTAGTGACATATAGGCTGAAGGGTATGGCTGTATTATGGTATGAAGCTTAGAAATAATGTAAGGATATGGATGCACCTCAAACTACCTGGAAAGTGTTCAAAGAGGCATTCCTTGATCATTATTTGCCATTAGAGATCCGAGAGACCCGTGCAGATCAATTCCTAAATCATCACTAAGGGAATTTGAGTGTGAGGGAGTATAACCTTCAATTTAATTCCCTGGCAAGGTATGATCCTAATGTGGTTGCTATAATGGCAGATAAAATTCATCGATATATAAATAGGTTGGATACATTTCTAGTCAGAGACTGCACTATTGCTTCCTTGAATAAAGATATGGATATAGCAAGAATATAGGCATTTGCACAAAAATTAGAACATCAGAGGCAAAGGAGAAGGACACAAGAGTTGGAGAGGGGGAAGGCCAAAAGAGCCAGATCTATAGGGCATTTTACACCACCCCAAAGTGTTCACAGGCCTCGGGTTTCTAATAGACCACCTAGGCCATCATCCTCCTACTCTACAACCAGTGCTCCACCACAACTTCAGGGGTCTCGAAGTAATCAGTTGGGTCAACGAGGTGAAGGGTTAGGTACCCGAGCAATGGGTTATTCGGTAGATCAACTAATGATTCCAATCCAGCCTTGTAAACAGTGTGGAAGGAGTCATCTGGGTATATGTCATGTTGGGACAGATGTTTGCTATTTGTGTGGTATGCCAGGGCATATGATAAGGGATTGCCCAAGGAGACGTATGGATGGTATGGCACAACCTACTGGGCCAGCTGTTGCATCATCATCATCATTTCCTCTAGTAGGTAGGGGTCAGTAAGTACCTATGGGTCGTGGTAGAGGTGTTAGAGGGACAGCTAGCTCTAGCGGGGTCTAGAATCGCACTTATACACTGGGGAGTCGACAAAATTTGGAAGCCTCACCTGATGTGGTCATAGGTACATCATCTATCTTTTCACATAATATATATGCATTAATTGACCCTGGTTCTACACTATCATACATCACTCCACTAGTTGCTGTAAAGCTTAAGAGAATGCCCAAATTCTTGAACAAACCATTTGAAGTGTCTACACCAACTGGTAAATCTATTATGGCCAGAAGAGTTTATTATGATTGTGTAGTAACTGTTTGTGACCGTAACACATTGGCTGACCTCATTGAGCTAGAAATGGTAGAATTTGATGTTATAATGGGTATGGACTGGTTAGCTTCTTGTTATGGCACTATAGATTGCCGAACTAAGAGAGTGTATTTCCACTTTCAAAATGAGGCAGTTCTTGAATGGAAAGGCAATGTTGGGGCGCC
>JAOTQJ010183409.1:0-22761 GCA_025642045.1 Solanum sejunctum | reverse complement strand
GACAATTTTCAAAAAAAAAAAAAAGAAAGAAAGAAAACATATAGAACATAATTCTCCTTTCCCCCTTTAAACTAGATCCCCAATTGCACTATTATTATTACAACATTTTATGTAAAAAAAACTATATAAAATAAATGGTAAAAATCTTTGAATTCATCCTCATTCTCCGAATCCATCCCTTTCACGAGGCAACTCTTCCCGTCTTATGTGCAATAAATTAAAGCAACACTAAAAACAAAACTTGTAACACCTCGTAAAAATATCTAAACAACCCTAGAATGTAATCATGTGCATAATGTATCTTCCAGAGTTTCGATAGAAAAGTCGAGATTGGATTTACGATCAGCACGGAAAATCGAGTAGAAAAAATACCTCGACCCAATTTTAAAGCAACTGGGTCAAAAATAATTTTCACTAATTAACGCAAAACAGTGTCAATCCGGGCCCCTGGCACAACGCGGAGGGGGTGCAGAGTAACACTTATTCTTTTCTTTAATTTTTTTATGGGATCTTGAAATTCCAAAAATACACGAAAATGTACTGGTCCGTGCCCCTGGCGTATCGTGAACCAGTGTACTATTTTTTAAAAAAAAAATTAATTTGAGAAGGTCCATTTGGTCATTTCCCATCCTTTCCTAAGTCTTAAAATATATTTTTAAGGCTGTTTTATATTGATTAAGGGTTTTTAAAACCCATCCTTCTTAAGCTTTTACGCAAAAAAACTTTGAGAGGGGAGATAGGAAAGCTCTGAGGATTGAGAGTTCGAGTCTAATTCTTGTTGAATATTAGTACAATCATCATCCCAGCTATGTAAAGGCTACCCAAAATATGGGATTATTCTACCCCTTGAAAGTAGTAGGTTAATTGATGGAGTTGATGAGTCTGATTTGCTAGTTTCTTGCATGATTTCTTAAAACTACTGTTAATCTACATTATTTTCTTAAATTGATGATCATCACAATTTGACTTACTTGCTTAACTAATTATTTGAACTATTGCATAGACTAAATATGTATAATTGCTAATTAGTGCATGAATGAAGCTAGGGGTTGATGTGAAGAGCCTGGTTATATATGTATGCATGATTGTTGTGGTCCGGATCTTAAATTGAGTGAGTGTTGAGGATAATATTGTTTCAACTAATTGAGAGGGAGATCCTTAAAGGTCTTTGAGAGATAGAACTTGGAACTTTAATAATGTTCTTAATCCCTTGAGTCGATAGATGATAGGATGAGTGGAGGTCCTTGTCTGAGGAAGGTTAGTTGTATAACCATCCTGATGTTGATAGACTTATGAGTATGTTGAGTCCTAGGAGGAGTATTAGCACCGAAATGGGTAGAAGTGGATTTTGCTTTTGTCCCGCAGAGGACTTAATAACTATGTGGCTAGCATAGTATAGGATTAGAGCATGAAAGTGGATATTGCTTTTGTCCCGCAGAGGACTTGATAGACTTTTGGGATTCCCTGATAAACTCTTCCTTTGCCCCGGCAAAGTACTGGCGGATATGGCAACAACATCTCTTTGTTCTACCATTACTAGCTCATAGGTGATGGATGAGGTGATGTCTTACTATATTTTCTTGCCTATATTATTTACTTTAGCCCAGTTTACATAGAGTACATTCCACGTACTAATTCCCCCGCATTATTTTACGATGCAGATTCAATAGACAGAGGAATTCAGCAAGTAAATCATTGAGGTCCAGTGTTCCTTGATTTCAGACTTGGTGAATCCTCCTCGGACTTTAAAGGACATCTTTACTTGATTTTAGGTTGTTTGAGTTCTTTATTTGAATTGTGGTAGCCATCCCCTATCATGGTACCTTCTTAGACAGTAGTTGTATAGGCTTCATAGACATTGATTGATGATGGCTAATGTTGGGGTTTCTTTTACCCCTCTTTCCCTTTCTAGACTGAATTGTTTTGTTGACTATATTTCATATGATAGACAGAGTTGATAAGTCTTATCGCCCACTGCTAGATTCTATTATTTTTCGAGTATCTTTCGCTAATTTACAGATTGAACATGTGTGATAGCACTAGGTGGTTCTCTTGGGGGCTAGTCTCTATGTGCCAATTACGCCTTGGGTACCCTCTCGAGGCATGAAAAACTTGGTATCAGAGCATAGAGTTCTAGTGTCAAAGGGAGTCTATGAATCTGTGACTAGTAGAGTCTTGTTTAAGGGTGTGTTGTACACCATACTTCATAAACAGGAGCCTATAGGACATTATGAAGTGTTACCCTTCATCTATGTTCTAAGTTCGTGCGATAAAGTTGCACTCTATGAATAACTCATTCTAATTCGTGCATTACGTGTTGTAGAATATGCTACCAAAGAGATTAGCTGCATAGAGAGAGGCCTCAACTCGAGCTGCTAAGAATACCCTACCCAATGTCCCAATTCAAACGGAGATGAGGAGGTGGGGTATGACTTTTTAGGATTATTGAGGTCCCACAGGCAACCCCTGCACAGCTCCAGCCAGCTTCCATCAAAAAGGTAGAGTTTAGGGGGCCATCACTATGCTGACTCAGTTGGTGGCTTCCCAGGGTAACAGTCGGGGTCCTCAAGTTCCTAGCTCTAGCTCACAGGAGTCCTCAGCTATAATTCAACTCTGAGATTTCTTGAGAATGAACCCGCCAGTGTATACGGGGTCAAAGGTTAAGGAGGACCCGTAGAACTTTATTCATGAAATGTATAAGGTCCTGAGAGTGATGCACGCTAATGAGATTGAGGGGTTTGAGGTCAACTGAAGTATGTTGGTAATTTCTGGTATGACTAATGGGAAGATAGTAGAGGTGAGGATGTTGATCTTGTAAAGTGGGAGGAGTTTGAAAATGCTTTCCTTGACCATTTCTTTCCTCAAGAGTTATAGGAGTCAAAGGTTGATGAGTTCATGAACTTTAAGCAAAGAGGGATGACAGTTAAGGAGTACAGTCTTAAGTTTATTAAGATGTCCAGGTATGCTCCGGAGATGGTGCAAGACATGAGGGCTAGGATGAGGAAGTTTGTATTTGTCCTGGGCAAACATGTATAGAAGGAGTACAAAAGCAGCTTTGTTGATCCCCATCATGCATATCTCCAAGATTATGGTGTATGCCCAATAGACAAAGAAGGATAAGAGGAGGGACAGAGAGGAGCAAATAAACAGAAATGAAAAATCGGTTGGGTAAAAGCCTAGCCATCAGAGACAGAATAAGGGAGACAAGTCTTACTTTTAGAAAAGATCATCTCACCATGCACCCTCTGTAGCGAGTTCACCTGTCCAGCCTAAAATGACCCAAAAAGTGCCCAAAAAAGTACCTCAGAAATGCCTATAATCATAATTTTCATATATCTCAAAATTCGTATGTGAAATTAAAAATTCAATTTCATATTCATGATCATGGGACAAAATTGAGTGAAAAATGGGTCTAACCCTCATTTTAGAGCAATTGTATCAGAAGTTCATTTTCCAAAAATTATGAAAAATAGAATCGATCCATGCCCCTAATGCCACGCAGCTAGGACGCAGACCTATATATATTTTTGTCAATTTTTCTTACTTCGTTTCAAGGCTTTGAGGCCTTGGGTATAGCCCTTTCCATGCGTAAAAACACCTATACTTAGTCATTTTTAAACCTCATATCATACAAGGCATTTCCCCAATACCCTCTCAGATACTTAGACAAATATTTCACCCAAATTCTAACATTCCAAACTCATTTCTGAGGATTTTATTGAAGCTTCAAGTTTTTAATCAAATCTTCATCAAGAAAATCTCCAAAGTTGAGGTATGTGGGCTTCAACCATTAGATCATTTCACCCATGGTTCCTAACCTTACATTTTACTTAAATTACATATTTCTAAGTTGATTTACCTATGGGTCTTACTTATTATGAATTTGGTTATAAACTATGTTGGGGTTTTATAAAATTGTGATTGTTTAAGCATGTTTTGAGCTGTGAATCTATGATCTATTATATAATTTGATGAGGGGGTTTGATGTATCTTTCATAAGGGTATTACCAAGTATTGGTGCATGGTTTTACATTGATATTTCTCACATGATTTTACTCTTTAATTGCATGATTTTGTACTAGTATTACACTTCCGCCAAGTATTTGATAAAATATCTTATTATGGATTCTTGAGTTGTTGAATGTCTAACGCATGGAATATGAGTTAAGTGACTTTATGGTGATGAAATGAATGTATATATGTGTTGATTTCAATAATAGTATCTATAGTGTTGTAACTTGACCACACCTCGTTCGGCGTGGTGGTAGGCCCGAATAACTATGTTGGGAGTTTGTACCTTAATTTCCTTATTCGGAGGGTAGTAGACACATGTAACTATATTGGGGAGTTTGTACCTCGATCCTTTGCTCACAGGGTGGTAGTCCCGTGCAACTATGTTTGGGGGTTTGTACATCAATCGCCTCACTCATGGGGTAGTAAGCCTATGCAACCATGTTAGGGGGTTTGTACCTCAATCGCCTCACAAAGGGGGTGGTAGGTCTTGGTCTCTATTATGATGGTTTATTCCTACAAATGTAATATGTTCTACTTAAGCATGTTACTTCAAGCATCATTCATGCATGCCATATTGTTACTATGCTCATCCTTTGTCTATATGTATGTATTTTGCTTATGTTTCCAATCTCTTGTTGCATTGCATCCTACATACTTAGTACATTCAAATGTACTAACACATACTTTATGCCTATATTATGTTACCATGTAGAAACTGGAGCTCCACTTGATCATCTTCCTTCTCCGTATGGCTAGTACTATCTTTAAAGCAAGTTTGGTGGGTCCTCAACTCCGAGGATGATATCTTTTGATCTTATGTTATCCAAAGACTCTCCTTATTTAATTGCATGCCTTTCACAATGAGAGTGAGCCTGGAAAGTTGGCTTGACCCTCGCTCAATTCTAAGTTTAGAGGTGTTGTTGGATAAGTTATGTAATGATGCTTTGAGCTTGATTCTCTTAACTCATGCATGTTTTTAAGATATAAAAGGCTCTTTTAGCCCTTTATCCTTATTTTAGCTTCTCTTGTTGTTTTTTAATTACTTCTGTGATCAAGGATATGTAATGATATGCTAAGAGGCTTCTTTGGGGTTTCTTCGTGTTCCTCCTTCACTGTGTCATATTTAGGCCCTAGGTTTGAATCATGACAAATGTGATATCAGAGCCCTAGGTTGTTAATGGTCCTCGGCAATAGACCACATTGATTAGAGTCTTACCATGGTTGTGATCTGCCGCACAACTATGAGTAAGAGGATATGAGGCATTCTTCTTAATCCATGTCGTGCTATAAAAGTTAAGGTAAGGTTTTCCCCTACTGAATATTCCTTTCTATGCTATATCATGTGTTTACCAAGAGAAAGAAGAGCTCATACACCCGAAGAACAACCATCTCATGAAGAGTTTCGGGATGCAATTGCCATGTATCTCAAGCCATGCACAATTAAATCAACCAAGGGGCCCAAGACCATCATGCTCCTGCTCTAGCCTCTTGGATAAGGGGTTTCATAAGGATGAACCTGTTGGAGTTCAATGGATCTAAAGTGGATGAGGACCCTTAAAAATTCATTAATGAGGTGTACTAAGTGTTGACTATTATGAGGGTTATATCAGAGTAGAAAGGGGAGTTGGCAGCTAACCAACTCAAAAGGGTGGCCAAAATTTGGTTTACCCAATGGAAAGAGGAGAAGGGGAACAACAATATGATTCTTTGGGAGGAGTTTAAGCCATCTTTCCATAACCAGTTTTCCCTCTTGAGCTTAGGAAGGTGAAATGATGGAGTACATAAATTTGAAGCAAGGGTCTATGAGTGTGAGGGAGTATGCCCTCAAGTTCAACCAACTCTCTAATTATGCTCCACAATTGGTTGCCAACCCAAGGTATAGAATGAACAAATTTGTGATGGGGGTATATGATTTCATTAATGAGGATTGTTGTGACACTATGTTGATAAGTGACATGGATTTATTCTGCCTAATGACATATGCCGAACAATTGGAAGGGGATAAGCTTAGAAAAAAGAGGAGTAGTGAGGCCAAAAGAGCCTATTTTGATGGTAAATTCCAAAATATCAAAGGTGGCAGGTTTCATCAAGGCCAAGGGTCTTCTTATGCTCCTAATAGAAGGTTTGCCAATGACAACTCAAGGGTACAAGGTGTCCAAAATGAGGTAAGGGTCATAGTGGCCCATGCTTGAGGGATACTAACGCTTGTTATAGTTGTGGGGAAGTGGGGCATAAGGTAATGGATTGCCCTTGTAAACAGAAAAAGGGTAAGGATGTTCATCCATAAGGTGCTAATATGGTTCGTAGGGGAAAAGGTGGCCAACAAGATTGTGCCATAAGGCACAATCGATTCTATGCTCTCCAAGGGAGACAAGGGATAAATAAGCTGCCCGATGTTGTAGCTAATATGTTAGAAGTCTTAGATTTTGATGTGTATGCATTTATAGACCTGGGTGCCACTCTTTCTTTTGTTACTCCTATTGTTGCCAAAATGTTTCTTATTGAACCCGAATTGTTGTGTGAGCCATATGAAGGGTCTACTCTCATTGGTGTATCTATTGTTGCTAGAAGAGTCTATAGACATTATCCCATTTGCATTTTGCATAAAATGTTGCCTTGTGATTTTTGAGTTGGATATGGTGGATTTTGATATCATTCTTAGGATGGATTGGTTGCACGCATACTATGCTTCTAGTGATTGTAGAACCCGTAAGATCAAATTCCAATTCTCAAATGAACATGTTATTGAGTGGGAGAGTAATGATATGGTGGTCAAGGGTAGATTCATTTCTTTCATTAAATCCCATAAGTTGATTTCTAAGGGGTGTCTCTATCATCTTGTAAGGATTAGGGATATTGAGTCCAAGGTCCTTCTTATTGAGTCAGTTTCGGTGGTTAATGTTTTAGTTGATGTCTTCCATAATGATCTTCTTGGTATTCATCCCGAAAGGGAAATAGACTTTGCTATATACCTCCTTTCCAATACTCAACCCATTTCTATTCCCCTTACCGTATAGCCCCGGTGGAGTTAAATGAGTTGAAGGACCAATTGAGGGATTTGTTGGAGAAGGGTTTTATTAGACCTACTTAATCACCTCGGGGTGCACCGATGTTGTTTGTGAAGAAGAAGGATGATTCTCTTAGAATGTGTATTGACTATTGGTAACTTAAAAGAGTCACCATCAAGAATAAGTACCTATTACCAAGGATGGATGATCTTTATGAGCAACTTCAAGGGGCTAGTCATTTCTCTACGATTGATCTTCGATCTGGGCATCACCAATTGAAAGTGAGGGAGTGTGACATTCCCAAGGTGACCTTCCAGATTGTATATGGGCACAATAAATTTGTGGTTATGTCTTTTGGGTCGACCAATGCACCAACTATCTTTATGGAGCTTATGAATAGAGTCTTTAAACCCTACCTTCATTTGTTTGTGGTGGTTTTCATTAATGATACTTTTATCTATTCCCATAGTGAGAAGGAGTGTGTGAATTATTTGAGTGTGGTGCTACAAAAATTGAGGGAAGACAAGTTGTATGCTAAGTATGAGAAGTTTGTGTTTTGGTTACATTGCCTTTCTAGGACACGTGGTATCGAGGGATGGTATTAAAGTGGATCCTAAAAGGATGGAAGTGATAGAAATTGGCCTAGACCCTTGACTCTATCGGATATTAGAAGCTTCTTAGGCTTAACGGGTTATTACCGGAGGCTTGTGAATGGATTCTCCTCTATTGCTTCTCCTATGACTAAGTTGACTCAAAAGAAGGCAAAGTTTGTGTGGATTGATAAGTGCGAAAAGAGCTTCCAAACTTTGAAAGATAAGATTGTCTCTGCTCCTATCTTGTATCTACTGGAAGGGTTAGAAGGGTTTGTTTTGTATTGTGATGCCTCACGAATTGGATTAGGTTATGTTTTAATGCAAATGGTAAAGTGATAGCTTATTCGTCTAGAAAACTTAAGGTGCATGAAAACAATTATCCTACTTGTGATCTTGAATTGGCTGTTGTGGTATTTGCTTTGAAAATTTGGCATCATTATCTGTATTGATGCATGTCGATGTGTCTACCGACCATAAGAGTCTTTAATATGTGTTCACCCAAAAAGATCTCAACTTGAGACAATAAAGGTGGTTAGAGCTTCTTAAGGATTATGACATAAGTGTGCATTATCACCTCGGCAAGGCTAATATTTTGGTTGATGCTTTCAGTAGGGTGTTTATGGGTAGCCTGGCTCATGTTGATGGCAGTGGCAAAGAGGTGAATAGGGAGGTCCATCGGTTGGCTAGATTGGGGGGTTAGGTTGGAAGAGGTTGACAATGGTGGTGTAGTGGTTATTGATGTTTCTAAATCTTCATTGGTTGAGGAGGTAAAGGGAAAGCAAGATCTTGACCCCGCCTTGTTAGAGTTGAAGACCTTAGTCAGAGATGGTAAGGTGGAGATTTTCTACCAAGGGGGAGATAGTGACCTTAAGTACCAAGGTTGATTATGTGTGCTTTGTTTTGACAATTGGAGAGAGAAGATTCTTGATGAGGCTCATATTTCTTTCTATCCTATTCACTTCGATTCTACCAAGATGTATAGACATTTGAGAGAAGTCTTTTGCTGGCATGGTATGAAGAAAGACATTGCTAAGTTTGTGTCCGGTTGCCATAATTTCCAATAAGTGAAAGCCCAGCATCAAAGACCAGGTGGCCTAGCCCAAGATATTGAGATTCCTACTTGGAAGTTGGAGGAAATCAACATAGATTTTGTGGTTGGGTTTTCTAAGACTAGAAAGGGTTTTTATTCTATTTGGATTGTGGTTAATAGAATGACAAAGTTGGCTCATTTCTTATTGGTTAAAACTACTTATAGGGCTGAAGAGTGTGCTAGATTATACATTCATGAATTGGTTAGATTTCATGGGGTGCCCTTGCCTATCATATCGGATTGTGGTGCTCAATTCACTTCTCACTTTTGGAGGTCCTTCCAAAGAAGACTTGGTACTAAGGTTAAGCTTAGTACCACCTTTTACCCTTAAATAGATGGCTAACCCGAAAGAACTATCCAAACTCTTGAGGATATGCTTAGAGCTTGTGTATTGGAGTTTAAGGTAGTTGGGATGACCATCTTCTATTGATTGAGTTTGCTTATAATAATATCTATCATGCAAGTATTGATATGGCTCCTTGAGGCCTTTATAATAGACATTGAAGATCACTGGTTGGGTGATTTAAAGTAGGAGAGATAGCTTTTTTGTGTCCGGATTTGGTTATGGAGACCTTAGAGAAAGTGAGGTTGATAAGAGAGGTTGAGAACAACTCAAAGTCACCAAAAGTCCTATGCCGATATGAGGAGAAGGGATCTTGAATTTAAGATTGGTGATTGGGTCTATTTGAAGGTTTCACCCATGAAGGGTGTGGTTCATTTTGGTAAAAAGGGTAAATTGAGTCCATGATTTGTTGGTCCTTATAGAGTATTGAGGAGGATTGGTAAGGTGGCCTATGAGTTGGAGTTGCCTAGTGAAATGGACTTGGTTCATCCGGTCTTTCATGTGTCTATATTAAGAAAATATGTGAGTGACCCAAGTGCCATTGTACCTCTTGATGTGGTGGGTGTTGTTGAAGACACTTTGACTTATGATGAGTTTCCAGTAGAAATTTTGTATAGACAAGTGAAGATGTTGTGGAACAAGGATGTGGCTTCCATCAAGGTACTTTAGAGAAACCAACAAGTTAAGAGTGTTACATGGGAAGCTGAGGCGGACATGCAAAAGCAATATCCCTAACTCTTCCATTCTACTCAAGCCTAAGGTACTAATTCAAGTTTCCTATGTGATTTCAAGTCTTATTTTTCAACACTTATGTCATTGCATGCATTCATGTTTATGTTGACAAGTTCATGGTGATTTTGACACTTTTATTGAGATTTTGAAATGAGGTTTAAGTGCAATATTGCATTCATGTGTTGAGATGAACTCATCTTGATTATTTCTCTCATATATGTTTCTTTGACATTCAGGGACAAATGGTCTCAAGGGTGAGTTATTGAAACGGCCCCAAAAAGTACCCGAAAATGTGCCTCGAAAATGGCCATAATAGTAATTTCTGTATATCCCAAAATACATGCGTGATATGAAAAATCCAACTTCATATTCATGAATAGGGAGCAAAATTGAGTGGGGAATGGGTATAACCCTGATTTTAGAGCAACCATATCAAAATTTCATTTTCCAAAAATTATGAAAAATAGAATCGAACCTGTATATTTTTTGCTAGTTTTTCTTACTTCGGTCCAGGGTTTTGAGGCCTTAGACCTAGGCCTTCCCATGCATAAAAGCACCTATACTTCGCTATTTTTCAACCTCATATTATACGAGATATTTGTCCAATACCCGCTCAAACACTGAGACAAATATTTCACCCAAACTCTAACATTCCAAACTCATTTCAGATCTAAGGATTTCATTCGAGCTTCAAGTTCTCAATCAAATCTTCATCAAGGAAATCTCCAAAGTTGAGGTATGTGGGCTTCAACCATTGGGTTCTTTCAACCATAGTGCACAACCTTCCTTTTTACATAAATTGCATGTTTCTAAGTTGATTTATCTTTGGGTCTAACTTATTATGAATTTGGTTATAAACCATGTTGGGTTTTCACAAAATTGTGACCATTTAAGTATGTTTTGAGCAATGAATCTATGATATATTATGTGATTTGATGAGGAGTTTTTATGTATCTTGCAGAAGGGTATTACCAAGTGTTGGTAGATGGTTTTATATTGATTTTTATCACATGATTTCACTTTTGAATTACATGAATTGGTACTAATACACACCCACCAAGTGTTTGATAAAATATCCGATTATTGATTCTTGAGTTGTTGAAGGTCTAATGCATGGCATATGAGTTAAGTGACTTTATGATGATGAAAGGAAAATATATATGTATTGATTTCATGAATAGTATCTATACTGTTGCAAGTTGACCACGCCTCATTCGGGAGGTGGTAGGTTCGAACAACCATATTGGGGGGTTTGTACCTCAATTTCCTTGATCAGGGGTTAGTAGGCTTGTGCAACCATATTGGGGGATTTGTACCTCAATCGCCTCACTCAGGGGGTGGTAGGCCTATACAACCATGTTGGAAGGTTTATACCTCAATCGCCTCAGTCAGGTGGCGGTAGGCCTGCGCAACCATGTTGGGGGGTTAGTCCCTCAATCGCCTCGCCAAAGGGATGGTAGGCCTTGGTATTATGATTGTCTCTTCCTACATATATAATATGTTCTATATAAGTATGTTTTACTTCATACATGCTATATTGTTACTATGCTCATCCATTGGCTATATGCTCGCATTTTACTTATGTTGTCAATCTCTGGTTGCATTACATCCTACATACTTAGTACATTCAAACATACTAACGCATACTCTATGCCTTCATGATGTTACCATGTTGGAAATGGAGCTCCAGTTGATCATCTTTCTCATCCGCATGGCTAGTATTATCTTTGAAGCAAGTTTGGTGAGTCCCTAACTCCGAGGATGATATAATTTGATCTTATATTATGAAAAGACTCTTTTTCTTTTATTGTATATTTTTGACTATAAGGATTAGCCCAGAAAGTTTTCTTGGCCCTTGCTTAATTCTATGTTTAGAGGTATTGTTGGATAAGTTATGCAATGGTTCTTTGAGCTTGATTCTCTTGACTCTTGCATGTTTTTAAGCTATGAAAGACTTCATTAGCCCTCTGTCCTTATTTTATGTTCTCTTGTTGTTGTTTAGTTGCTTCCATGACCAAGGATGTGTAAGGATATGCTAAGAGGCTTGTCCAGGGTCCCTTCGGGGTCCCCATTCGCCGTGTCACTTATAGGCCCTAGGTCTAGCTCATGACACAGCCAAATAGGTACAATCAGAAGTCTTATGGTTACTAGAATTTTAGGGCTCAGGGTGCTCAATCTCAGGCTAGTGTGACCCAAGATGCGAGGGGAGAACCACCTAGTGACAAGTGTGGTAAGCTTCATCTGGGGGAGTGCTGCGTGGTTAAGGATTTGTGCTATTCATATTTATAAATTGATCACTTCCAGTTTAAGTGTCCAAACAGTAGACAAGGTAAAGGGAGCAATAGAGCACAATCCTTTGCAGCAACCCAGCTAGCAATCAATAGAGGGGTACTACTACAGGTACAAGAGGTAGGATAAACCATCCTTATGCTATGGGTAATCGACAGGATCAGGAGGCTGCACTAGATGTTGTTACGGGTATGCTTAGACTCTTTAATTTTTATTGTTATGTGTTGATTGACTCGAGTGCCACTTTGTCTTTTGTGACCCATTTTGTGGCTAGTAAGTTCGGGATTCCCCTAGAGTGTTTGCTTGAACCTTTTGCTATTTTGATTCCTACTGATGAGTCTATCTTAGCTGAGAGGGTTTACAAAGATTGGGGAGTATCCATTCATCATAGGTATACCTTAACGGACTTGAAATAATTAGAGATGGTTGAATTTGATATGATACTTAGCATGGATTGGTTTCATGCCTGTTATACCTATGTTGACTGTAGAACCTGAATTATTAAGTTTCAATTTCCTAATGAGCCTATTCTGGAGTGGAAGGGGGGTTCTGTTGCACCTAAGGGCAAGTTTATCTCTTATCTTAGAGTCAAAAAGTTGATCTCCAAATGTTGTATTTACCACCTCGTTCAAGTTAAGTCCGATGATGTTGAATCTTCTATTTTGTAATCAGTCCCAATTGTGAATGAGTTCCCCGAAGAGTTTCTTGATGGCCTACCTAGAGTCCTTCCTTACAGGAAAATTGACTTTGGGATTGATGTTCTTCCTGATATCTAGCCCATTTCAGTTCTACCTTATAGAATGGCCTCGCTAAATTGAAAGAATAACTGAAAGACTTGTTAAGGAAAGGTTTCTCTCCTTGGGGTGCTACTATCCTATTCATGTGTAAGAAAGATGGGTCTCTCAGAATGTGCATAGACTACCGACACTGAACAAGGTCACAATAAAGAATAAGTATCCTCTCCCTAGGATAGATGATCTATTTGAACAACTTCAGGTGCTACTTGCTTCTCCAAGATAGACCTGAAATTGAGTTACTATAAGTTGAAGGTGAGGGAAAGTGATATTCCGAACACAGCCTTTAGGACATGGTATAGCCATTTTGAGTTCTTGGTTATATCTTTTGGGTTGACTAATACACCTTTAGCCTTCATGTATTTGATGAATAGGGTATTCAGTTTGTATCTTGATATGTTTGTGATTGTATTCATTAATGATATCCTGGTGTATTCTAACGATGAGGAGGAACACGCTAATCATCTTTGAGTGGTTTGGCAAACTCCCAAAGACCATGAATTGTATGTAAAGTTCTCGAAGTATGAGTTTTGTCTCAAGTTTTTGGCCTTCCTAGGCCATGTTATTTCAGGGGATGGTATTCGGGTGGATACCCAAAAGATTAAAGCAGTTTAAAACTGGCCTACACCAACCTCTCCAATAGAAATAAGAAGTTTCATGGGTTTGGCAGGCTATACGGTAGATTAGTTAAGGGCTTCTATTCTTTCTCTACACCATTGACCAAGCTAACTCAGAGGAAGGTCAAATTTCAATGGTTCGAGAAATGTAAGAGGGGTTTCCTAGAGTTGAAGACTAGACTAACTACAGCACCAATTCTGATTTTGTCCGACTTAGATGGGAGATTTTGTGATATATTATGATGCATCTTGAGTTGGACTGGGTTTTGTTCTAGTGCAGAGAGGGAAGGTTATAGTGTATGCTTCTAGACAACTTAAGACCCAGGAGAAGAATTATCCTACCTCTGATCTTGAATTGGCAGCGTTAGTGTTCACACTTAAAATCTGGCATCACTATTTGTATGGAGTTCATGTGGACGTGTTCTCTAACCACAAGAGTTTACAATATATATTCAGTCAGAAGGAGTTTAACTTGCGGTAGAGGAGATGGTTGGAGTTGCTCAAGGACTATAACATAAGCATTCTCTACCACCCAAGTAAGGCTAACATTGTTGCTGATGCTCTTAGCAGGTTGTTTATAGGTAGCATTGCCCATGTGGAGGAAGGGAAGAGAGAACTAGCTAAAAAAGTGCATAGATTGGCTCGAATAGGAGTACAACTTGAGGAGAACAATGAAGGTGGGGTCAATGTTCATAATGGGTCTGCTTCATCCTTAGTGTCAAAAGTGAAGGAAAAGTAAGACTAAGACATTGTTTTGCTCCAATTAAAAGAAGCAGTCCTCAAGTAGAAGATGATGGTTTCTCCAAATAGGGAGATGGGGTATTGAGATACTAGGGTAGATTGTGTGTTCTTGACGTTGATGGATTTCGAGAAAGAATCATGGCTGAATCTCATAGTTCTAGATATTCTATACATTATGGTTCCACCAAGATGTACCATGACTTGAGAGAAGTCTATTGGTGGAGTACAATGAAGAGGGATATGTGAAATTTTCTCTAAGTGTCCAAATTATCAACCGGTCAAGGCTGAACATCAAAGACAGTGTGGATTTTCCCAGAACTTTGAAATTCCTGAGTGAAAGTAGGAGATGATCAACATGGATTTTATTACCAGCTTACCAAGATCCCAAAAGTAGAATTATTCAAATATGGGTGATTGTGGATAGGATGACTAAATTAGATCACTTCTTAGCAGTCAAGACAACTAATACGACTAAGAAGTATGCCCAACTATATATTCATGAGATTGTGAGGTTGCATGGGGTTCCCTTGTCCATCATCCTGGATAGAGGAGCTCAATTTACCTCTCAATTTTGGAGACCCTTTCATAAGGGATTGGGTACAAAAGTAAATCTAAGCATAACTTTTTACCCTCAGATAGATGGATAGGCAGAGCACGCCATTAAGACTATCGAGGATATTTTGAGAGCTTACATCATTGACTTCAATAGGAATTAGGATGATCATCTGCCATTGATTGAATTCACATACAACAAAAGTTACCATGCCAGTATTCAGATGGCCCCTTATAAAGTTTTGTACTAGAGGAGATGTAGATCGCTAATTAGCTGGTTCGAGATGGGTGAAGCCAAATTAATTGGATCTGATCTTGTCCATCAGTCCATGGAGAAGGTGAAAGTCATTGGAGAAAGATTGAGGATAGCATGAAGTCACCAAAAGTATTAATGGATGTGAGGAGAAGGGACTTAGAGTTAAGATGGATGATTGGGTATACTCGAAGGTGTCATCCATGAAAGGTGTCATGAGATTTGGTAAAAAGGAAAAATTGATCCCATAGTATATTGGACCATACCAAATTATGAGGAGGATTGGGAAGGTTGCTTATGATATAGACCTGGCTACCGAGCTACATGAATCAATTCATTGAGAAAGCTATGTGGGAAGCTGAGGAAGAGACAAAATTCAAATGTCCTCACCTGTTCATGCCGAATGACGATGATGTTGAAGGTAATGTCTCTATCCTTAATGCTATTGAAGTTCCTTTCTTGAGTTGATGTATTAATTCTATTCTTGAGTCTAAGATAGAGATGCAGATGGTGATGGATAGTTGAGAGTTCGAGAGTTCTCTAGTGAGGGCTGAGATGAGTTTTGAATCTACTCGTGCTTTATTATGCTTTTACTCATTATTCAAGGACAAATGGTCCCAAGCTGGAGATGATGTAACACCCCATAAAATTAATTGTTGCTACAATGTAATCTTGCCCATAATGCATCTTCCAATCCTCCGATGGAAAATCTAATACTAAATTTTTGATCAGTGCAGAAAATCGAGTGGAAAATGATCTCGACTCGATTTTAGAGTAATCGAGCCAAAAAATTAATTTCGCTGATTAACCAAAAACTAGTATCGATTTGTTCCCCTAGCACGACAAAGAGGGGGCATGGAGTAACACTTGTTCTTTTCTTCAATTTTTGGACGAACTTGAAATTCCAAAAATTCATGAAAATGTACTAGTCTGCGCCACTGGGGCATTGCAGACCAGTGTACCTGTTTTAAAAGATTTTTCTTTTAAGGGCCTTTTGATCATTCCCTGCTCTATCCTAAGTCTTAAAACATATTTTTAAGGCCACTTTTTACCGATTAATGATTTTTAAAATCCATTATTCTTAAGCTTTTACGCAAGAATGTTTTGAGAGGGGAGATAAGAAAGCTCTGAGGATTGAGAGTTCGAGTCCAATTCTATTGAAGATTAATACAATCTTCATCCCAGGTATGTAAAGGCTACCCAAATCATGGGATTGTTCTCCCGTATGCCCCGTTAAAAGTAGTAGGTTGATAGATGGAGTTGATGAGTCTGATTTGACAGTTTCTTGCATGATTTCTTAAAACAACTATTAATCTACACATATTTTCTTAAATTGATGATCATCACAATTTGACTTACTTGCTTAACTGATTCTGAACTATTGCATAGATTGTATACGTATAATTACTAAAGAGTGCATGAATGAAGCTAGGGGTTGATGTGTAGAGCCTGGGTTATGTATGTATGCATGATTCCTATGGTCCGGGACTTGAATTGAGTGAGTGTTAAGGATAATGTTGTTGAAACTAATTGAGAGGGAGATCCTTAGAGGTCTTTTAGAGATAGAACTTAGAACTTTAGTAATGTTCTTAATCCCTCGAGTCAATACATAATTGAATGAGCGGTGGTCCTTGTCTGAGAGAGGTTGGTTGTATAACCATCCTGATATTGATAGACTTATCAGCATGTTAAGTACTGGGAGGAGTATTAGCACCGAATTAGGTAAGAGTGAGTCCCACTTGTACTCATTAACTACATGGCCAGCATAGGAGAGGATTGAACCGTGAAAGTTGATGTTTCCATTATCTCGCAGAGGACTTGATAGACTTTTAGGATCCCTTGACAGACTCATCCTTTAACCCATCAATGTACTGGACGGATATGGCAGTGACATCTCTTCGTTGTACTATTACCGGCTCATAGGTGGTGGTAGTTGGTTAGAGAAACTCCTAGATAGGTTTCATTTGATACTACTTTGAGGTTCATGTGATAGTATAAGTCCTGATTGATGGCGATGTGATGAAGTCTTGTTCCTTATTCTAAGTTGAGATTGAGTGATGGATGAGCTGATGTCTTACTATATTATCTTTCCTATTTTTTTACTTTAACCTATTTTACATACATTACATTACACGTATTAATGCCCCTTTGGCGCTGCATCATTTTATGATGCAGATTCAGTATAAAGAGAATTTCATTAGGCGAATCGTTGAGGTTTAGTGTTTCTTAATTTCAGACTTGGTGAGTCCTTCCCTGCCTTTGGAGGATATCTTTGCTTGCTTTTAGTTCTTTTGAGTTCTTTATTTGGACTTTGGTTATCATGGCCTATCATGGTACCTTCTTAGACAGTAGTTATAGAGGCTTCTTAGAGATAGACTGATGATGGTTGATGTTGGAGTTTCTTTTTCCCCTCTTTCCCTTTCCAGACTGCATTGTTTTATTGATCCTGTTTCTTATGATAGACAGTGTTGATAAGTCTTGTAGCTCACTGTTAGATTCTATTATTTCTCGAGTATGTTTCGCTGATTTACTGATTTGAACGAGTGTAATGAGACTAGGTGGTTCAGTTAGGGGCAAGCAATAGTCTCCGAGTATCAGTTATGCCTATGGTACCCTTCCGGGGCATGACAAAACTAGCAATACCAATATAATAAAATATTTTTATAAACTTCTAATGAATAAACATGTCATGTATATATTTTTATATATATATAAGAGAGAAATAGAAATAACTAGTTAAGGATGAGCAGACAATACTTGAAAGTAGGCAAAAACTCTTGTTCTTTTCTTTTTTTTTATTGAAAGAATATATTGGAGAGAGTAGAAGATGAGAGGAAGAAAGCTTTTTGTGAGTGTGCATTTCTACAAAACATGTGAGGTGTGGAGTATTCTATTTTTGTAGTATGAGGAGAATGTCTCCCTTTTATAGTGAAAAATATGAGTCAGTAAAGGGATCTCTAAGGCAAGGAAATCAATCTCATAATTTAAAATTACCATAAATAAGATACAAAAATCAATTGATTCATTTAGTTACCACTTTACCATAAATAATAAATCAGTTGACTCAATAGAAAATTTAAACAAACAGATTCTAAAGAATTAAGGAAAGAGAATTAGTCAATCATATCACATTACAAAAAATTTACAAAATAAGGGACTTATAAGAATAAAGAAGTATCAAATTATAATTACTACATATCAATCATACGAACAAAATCACCCACGAGAAGAGAAATTGGTCAAGAGATATAGTACTTTAAAAAAATTATTTTTACCATGATTAAAATTTAATATCAAGTAATCAAGTATAATTAAGCTAAATTTCCTCTATTAAATGCTTTAATCAATGAAACTCATACAGAAATACATTTGAGATGAACAACATATTTTGATCAATAGAAAAATATAAACATACCAAGCATAACAGTGATAAATCAGTAAACTAAAAATAAAAATACTAGAGAATCCATAACATTTTGTTTTCACGCAAGTACTATCATACACGAAATAAATATAGCTAGATATTAAATAAATCGGACAGATCTAAAAGATCTATTTTTTGTCAGAATGCCTTGACTTTACAGTTGCCTTTTTGTCGCTTGGGTTTGTTGGCTTTCAAGTGGTTGCATGGTGGTCTTTGCTGAATTTTTAGGGTCATTTTGTTCATTGTTTGGGTCGAATTCGGATACAGAAAGGACGGAGCAAGAAGGGTCAACTAGTGGCTGCTGGGTGCGTTTTTTTCGGGTAGTTTTGGTAGATACAATGGAGAAGAAGAAATGGGAAAGAGGGGGACATTCTAGTTGGGGAAGGGGTGAGACAGAGAGAAGAGCAGGGGTGGCTATTTTTGGCAAGGAGGGTGACGTGACGCTGGTGGTGTTAGGTCTGCTAGCGGAAAGAGTAAGGGTGAGGGTGGTGTCTTAACTTTTTGGAGAGGAGGAGAAATGGTTGATGAATTAGGGTCTTGAGGTACGGGTATGTAGAAAAGGGAAAGAAAAATGTAATTAAATTTTGGTCGTCGGATTATAATTGATGAACAACTAGATTAAGTTTTGCAAAAATAAGTCAGATTCGAATTGACATAATGGGTAACCGAATTTAATTTAAATAAATTTAATTGGAGATTTAAAATTGAGCCATAAATTGACCCAATTTAAGCTAGGTTTGAAAGATATTGTAAGGAATTTGACTAAAATTAAAATAAATTATAAAGAAATTGAGTTGAATTGGATTAAAAAGGCTATGAAGTAAATAAATTGGGGTGAAATTTGAATAATTGCCATCTAATCAATAAATATAATATACACACTTATAAAAATGTACAATATTTTAAAAAAATAATAATTTTTACATATAGAAAATATGTAAATATATAATAACTGTGTAAAATGTTTTAACATAAATATATTATTATTAAATTAAAAATTTATAGAATAAAATGATAAAAATTATATTTAAAATATGACACTCTAAAAATAATAATAATGGGTATATTACTAATACTAAGTAAAATTAAATAAATTAATAATGGAAGTCGCAATAACAAAAAATAATATTAATAATAAAAATCACGGTTACTATTACACTAAGATAATAATAATTATAATAATAAAAGAAAATAATAATAATAATAATTAAAAAAAATAATAATAAAGGTGATTTAAAATGACAAAACAATTAATGAATGAATTTTGAAAAATCAAGGATTTTAAAAATATGCAATTATTTGAATAAAATTGAAATAGACTTATTTATTTAAAATATTTTGAAAATAGCTATTTCAATTAAATGGCAATCTAAAATGAGTATAAACCGGTCTAAATTGGGTGTCAACAGATGCCCCTTCTTTTCTCAGGAATGAACGATGAATTATTGAGAAAAGAAAGTTAACGGAGTTGCCAATTTTGTCTGACCGATGGAATATTATAGGAGGGACCAAATAGAACAAAAAAGGGTTATGAAAATATTATGGCCGAGACTTCAATTTTTAAGTTGCCTACATATCTGTGGTTATACGAGAATCAGGTCGTTCGTAGTTCTGAATTTAGGAATGAAAGAAATTCCTAAAAATAAAATTAATGGTGCGAGGCACGAAGTAGGAGTGATAGCAGCTTGAATCAAAAAGATTGGAGCATATGATTGTATGAAGAGTGCGAACGCATCAAGTATTGATAGAAAAATGAGGGCAAGGGGCACGTAGACAATACAAGAAATGTGATGAAAAGAATAAGGCTCATTGTAGTTAAAATAAAACAAAAGGTGTATCTTTGGAGCGAAAGGCGGGATGGATAAGGGTCCACAGATTCTGGAAGCTGTAACTTTTAAAAATACTAGATAAAATGGTTAGACCACGCATATTAAATAATGAAATAAATTCTGAAACATGATGCAAGTTCCCACTTAGACTATGAGATTTTCCATAAGATGATAAGGATGACGTCTTAGGCTATTATGTTGTGGGTCATGCTAATCATAAATTATACTCTCGGGTCATGAGATAATGTATGTACTCCATGAAAAATGATGTCTTTGGATGATGACACGTTCGGAACATGATAAGTATGAATTAGATCCTTAGGCCATGAAATGATGTCCGTAGGCCATGAAATGATGTCCGTAGGCCATGAAGAATTATACCTTTGGACTATGAATGTTTTAGGAGCATGATAAGCAGAACTTAAATCCCTAGGCCGCGCCTGATGCAAGGTAGCACTTCAACGGTGGGCGAATGTCCTAAGAAGATAGCCTTCTAACCTATTCGTCTATGCTTGCGGGCATGAACGCAACCCCCAAAAGGAGGGGGTCAGTACGAAATGCATACCAAGTATGTAAAGCGGAAAGCCCGAAATGTAAGTGAACGTAATAATCCGAATAAGAAAATATAGAAGGCAAACCTATATGTAAACATCAAAATATTTATTTATTCAAACATCAAAACAATGCACATCGGACAGGAACAATGGCGACCTCCAAATGCGCGCCATACCACAGCATAACGCCAGAAGTTTCAAATCTCTGAAATCTCCAACATAAATCCCAACTATAACATAGGATAGGTGAACCAGGGCGACGCGCCAAGCGTTCACGCATCATAATGTATAAAGGTTATCATGCCCATTTATGGAGCCGAGGCGATGGTGCCACGCACTCCTGTGAGCCTGGGCGAACTCAGCCCAGCACTCACACGTCATGATGCCATCCTAGCCCAGCTTCTTATGTCTCCAAGATAAGCAAAGTCGGTCCATGGGCAAACCGACCCACCGTATCCATCCTACTTCAGATATACATATAATCATATACGCGCACAAAATATTTGGCCTAGAAGTCGGTGAACAAGGCCAAACGAGCATGAACAGAGTCGTGAGAATCATATGCACAAAAGTTGGTTTAAAAAACTTGGAAATATGCAAAATGACCACTTTTGAAATCAAGTAGTTATTCTTTTATGAAATTTTTACCAAAACTGCTCAAATTCATATTTAGAGGTAATTTCGGAACAACTGACTTATAGCTTTCCAATTTTCTAACTCCAGTCAAACGAACACTTTTCGTGGGTTCAAAACGCAACAGTCTAAGATGGAATAAATTTATCATAAAATTTGGCCAAACATGAACGTAGAGTATTTTCAAACCCAAGTTGTACAGGAAAGGAACTTTTCAAATGTATAACGTTAAATAAGCTTACGAATTCATGCCAAAGGGTAAGAAATCTTTACATACCTCAATATAGCTTGCCAACTAGCTCCGAACGTTCAACGTCTACACAAGTAAAATAACGCCCACGATTAATACCGTATCGAACCTTAATCCCTAACTTTTTCATTCTAAATTTATAAAAATTTTGGCAGCATTATCCCTTAAAATACACCACCTTGAGAATTCAACTCAGCTCAAATAATCAGTCAATAGCAACAACAACAGCCCATAACATCAATAAACCTTTTCAAATACCCCACAACACCAAAACGCCACAAAATGCTATTGCAACGTAATTAGCAAAACAGGGCAGCAGTGAATCCAACTCATATCTATCATATTCAAGCCTTTCGATATACTCCAAAAACCACAATACATCACCCCAACACCCAACGAAAAACCCTAATGCTAAAATGTAACATTATAACCTCGATGGGACTCCAATTTAAGCTAACTCTCACATAAATATTTGAATCATTTTCTAACACTTCTTTTACCCCATAAAGACTATTTCCATGACAAATAAATACAAATGCATGATAACAATCCAATATACAACCATATATAACTTTTGTTCCCAATTCGACCACTAATTCGAAATTCATAATTCCATTAAAACTAATCCTATTTTCGAGTTTTTCCTTCATTTAAACACATTCCTAACACCTTCACAACCTTTAATTAACATAAACAAAGATAAAAATTAATATACCTTGCAATCCATTACTATATCCAAAACCTTCGTAGCCGCTAAACTACGTGTTTTCTTGACCAACCAACGCCACCACGCTACGTAGAGGCTTCAATATACTGAGATTGAAGCATCAAATAATCGAAAAAATGAAAAAGTCAAATTTTTTGAAAAAATACTATAGCAACCCGAGAGTTTGAGCTTTGTTCTAATTTTTTTTTTGCTAAATTTTTCTAAGTGTAGATGGATAATCTTGCACAAGATACATGGTCTAATGTATATATAGGCAACACATATACCACTTGGGCCAATCAAAAACTTGCACATACACCTTGACCCCACCTCAAATTA